>VMKM01000617.1:0-280615 GCA_008360985.2 Macquaria ambigua | reverse complement strand
TTTATCTGCTGAACCAAATAAAGACTGGGCACTCATTATAATGATAACCTAAGCAGATGTTTTTGTTTTATGGTGGCAGTAATGTTCTGTCATAGTTCCAGGTTCATGTCACTGACACCAGCTCTCAGTTGCCTTCAGCTGCGCATTAACCACCTCCCATATGTTTCTCACAGGAACAACGTCATTGAAGGTCTCTCCGCGCTGCATTTTGCCGACTTTGTTGGCAGGTGCAGCCTGTGCAGGTCTGGGCGGATCCGTGGACACAAGCCGTGCTGTGAGGTCGATTCCCAAATTGTCACTGCACAGTATTCAGAAACACAGAGGCACTGCTGCCAACTAAACCACCTTTATATGTCACAGTGCTGCTTGTAAAAGGTAAAAATAAGTTTCACTTTCTCCCCTTATTATGCACTTTGGTGTATTTTAATCAGCCACTTTTACTCAATGTTTTCATGTCACCTATATCTTTACTTATTGTTTTTGTGACTGTGATTAAGGGACCTTATTTCACTATTTTCACTTTCATACCTGCCCCACACCTGCCCTGCTGATGTTTTTCTGAGCATGTCACCGACCAAGCCACATAAAGAACACTTTTCTAATTATGAATGAGTAAAATAATATGTATTATATTATAATAATGAATATTGATGATCATATTCATTATGCACAGTCATGTATTCTCCCTAATATCCATCTAGTTTCATGACATCTTAAAACAAGCAGATACTGCCACCATGTGGTTGAGGCTGAACATGCTGGATGTACTGAATTGTGTTTTGCTATGTTTTTCCAACAAGCTTGCAAATAAACATGTTTAATTTATGTTAACATGAAGAGGAACCATTCACCAGCAAGGTTTTCAGGGACGTTATGGTGCGGACTTGGTCACTTTAAGGATTAGTGTGAGCTAGCAGATGTTATATTAATCCAGATATCTTATCTGTAAGTATTGTTTTATTAACGACTATTCGTAGTAGTGTCCTTGGTGACACAAATGTGTTTCTTAAAAGTCGCGTGTTTAAAAAAGACAGACTTGAAAATGTTGACCTATCAGATTCCCTTCATGTTCACTTTACAGTCCAAATACTTTTACTGATTTATTTTCCACTGCAGGCAAAGAAAAAAATTCCCTTAAAAGTTATTCTTTCTGAAACTAGCTTTCCAAAATATCAAAGAGCTCTCACCATCACACACCAGTACAGGATATTAAAAAGGTCTATCATCTGAGCACATCAAAGTACAATAACTCACTGTGCTTTTCATGTCCTGCATTGCCTTGTTTTATATTCCATTCAACTAGTGTAGTTCAGTTTTGATGCATAGTCAAATAAATAATAATAGTTTGAGTTCTTTGCTGGATTTGTAGTTTGTCTTTTTGTCATGCGACTTCTATTGTCTGTCACATCCACAGAGTATTTATACGCCATCAGGCTTTACATTTAATATACAATTAAGATAATTTTTCTATAAACCAAAGCCACAGTCATCTTATTTTTTGTCTTGTGAAATGGAAACAATTATAAATATAAAAATATACAGTTCAACATCTCTAAAAGGTAAAATACATGATATCTAACTTTTCACACACATCTGCATTATTTGAGCAGACCTACAGTTAACATATAGCTCAAGAATTTCATTTGTGTTTGTACTTGGAGTTTAACATTTGTGCTGTAATCATTGCAGGACAAAATCAATTTAGCCAGACAGATTTAACAGTTTGTGAAAGCTTTATTTGGTTAAATTGCAGAGACTTTATTCAATATGTAAGAGTCTCTTGACCCACATTCACAAAATATTAAAAAAAAAAAAAAAAAAAAAAAAAAAGACGTCACCTTTCTTTCTGGACATTACTAAAAAATTAAATGACAATATGCAGTGAGTGTTTTATTAGTATCAAATTAATAAACTTATTTAGAAACATTTCTTCCTGCTGAAATAGACACACTTGTGTTCAGACCCACAACACCACACAGGCTGGAGATGAAGTAAGTAAAAGCAAAGAAGATTAATCACCAACACGAGACAATGTCCTGATACAGCAGTGTTAAAAAAAAAAAAAAAGAAGCATCAGTCCAAATTAATGCCGGATTCCAACATCATTACACAAGTAAGCTGAAACAAACCACCGAGATGTTTGCATTTTTATGTTCACATATCAGGGCAGTGAATGCAACACATGCCTTGTCAGAAGCCGAATCACAGTTTCGCGGCAATGCCAGGAGCTCGCATTACAAACAAAAACATACTCGACAACATTATGGAGAATGAACACCATTCCCACCTAACTTTTAACTGCTCTGAACACTCAGGCAAAGCACAGGGGAGCGGATGGAATCATAACATGGCAGACAGCTAGGACAGGCTGCAGGACTGTAACGGGTAACATCACTGATCAAAATGTTTTCTGTTGCTCGGTATTTCATCAAAATATGAAGGGGGTTTTAAAAGAGGGAAATGTATAAATCATGAAGTAACATGAAAACAAAACAAAAAAAATATTTTCCCTGGAAAGATTTTCATGGAAGAACATTCAAACTAATAAAAACAAACAAAAAAAGAAATCTAAGCCAAAGTGGGCACATTAATGACTGAAGATCTTATTTCAAAAGAAGCCATGTAAAAGGCAATTTCCTCCCCTTCATTAAAAAACAAACAAAAAAAAAGAAATCACATGCCACCCTTCAGGCCTATGATGAGCTACTATCAGTCTATTTTACGGCCTACAGGTGACCCAATCTCAGTGTTTGCTGTCTGCTGAGGCGGAGCGGGAACGTGAACGGGACCGAGAGCGGGAACGAGAACGAGAGCGAGACTGTTTGTTCTGAGCGGGAGCAGGTGAGCGGGAGCGAGACCTGGAGCGGGACTTGGAGCGAGACTTGGAGCGAGACTTGGACCTGGAGGGGGATCTGCCTGCGGCCTTGCCCCCTCCTGATGTCCTCCTCTCTGGGGTGCGACTGGCAGACCTGGAGCGGCTCCTGGAACGGTTGCGGCTGCGGGAACGGCTCTTTGAGCGGGAGTAGCTGCGGGAACGGGAGCGGCTCTTGCTATGACTGTTGGAAGAGAGAGATCATTTTTAAGATTCATCCAGTGGAACTATGCAGTTTGACTATGTATGGAACAACAATATTAGAAACAATAACATGTTCACTTCAAACTGCACTGGGCAGGGTCTTTACGTAAAAATAAGAGTCTGGAATTCAAAGATCTGTCAAATTGTCCCAAATTATGTCAGGTTCTGTTTGGTCTGTTGGCTTCGATCACTGGTGTGAAATACACAGTGCACAATGAGCGATTGAAGTATTTGAGCTGAAGAGCAAACGAGCAAGAACTCCATCCACATTAAGGGGAACGTGTCAATACTGGGCAAAGCTACAAAAAGATATCTTCAAAGCAATAGTTCAACATTTGGGGAAATATGCTCATTTGCTTTCTTGCCAAGAGTTAGATGAGAGGATTGATACCACTTTCATGTTGGTAGGCTAAAAATGAAGCTAGAGCAAGACGGCATTTAGCTTAGCATAAAGACTGGCAGCAGGGGAAACAGCTAGCCAGGCTCTGTCCAAATGTAAATTCACCTACCAGCACCTCTAAAGCTCACTAATTAATACATTTTATCTAGTTTAATGCATACACAAATAGAGATGTAAAGACAACATATAGTTGTGGTTTTGTGGGAAGTTACATGCGGGAACTATTTCTCTGTAGTAGAGGTCTTAGATGTGCTGGTAGGTGGCTTTTTTTTTTTAATAACTTTGAACTGAGCCTGGCTAACCGTTTCCCAATGCCTCCAGTTTTTATGCTAAGCTAAGCATCTGCAGGCTCTAGCTTCATACTTAATGCACAGATATCAGAGTGGTATTGATTTTCTTATTCAACTCTTGGCAAGAATACAAATATGAATTGTACTGCCCCAAAAGATTTGAGTTGTTCAGTTTACTGATGTTACAGGTTTCTACATCATTTTTTGCCTGCTACTATTGGGGGCAAACATATGTAATGTAGTTTTAACACAAGTCTTTACGAAAAATGGTAAAAACAACTCACCTTCTGCTGTCCTCAAAGATCTTCAGCTTGCGTCCATTCAGTTCTGTCCCATCAAGCTTGGAGATGGCATTCTTCATGTCACTGCGGGATGCAAACTCAACCACTCTGTGTTGAAGCAGAAACACACATCATTAGTTAGGGCCAAACTCTGAAGACAAAGACCATTTGAGAAATTTTAACAGAAGAGCAACTCACCCTTCATTTTTGTTGGGTCTGTGAGCGTCCACAAAGGTAACTTCGCCTGCTTTTCTCATCAGGTCTTTCAGGTCCTGTTTCAAAGCATAATATAGGATTAGTGACAAAGAACAAAACACGAGGTGCCAGTGAGAGCCTTTTCAGACCTGGAGGGAGAGAAGTGAGCAGGCAGTAAGACACCAGCACACACTGAAACTTGGGTTAGCTAATGCTGACTTTTGTCACTTTGTGATAAGCTCCCATTTCAGTGGAGGGCATGTAAACAAAAGAGCCACTGAAAATGCTTTGTGTGGACAAGTGTTGCCTTTTCTCAAACTGTTTTTAAGTCCCATTCATTGGCTCCATGAATTTGCTTTTTTTTTTAGCTCATAAGCAAAAAACAAATTCAACTCCATAGTGAGACGCCTGACAGGTAAAACAGCAGTTAGGATCTTAATGTATCCAAAGGTTAGAACTCGATGCATTTTTGCATACAAGTTAATATTGGATTTTGTGTCTGAGTATGTGAGATGAAGCTGTGCATTTATTTGGTGGTTGGATGACAATAGTACTATGGGTAAGTGGACAAAAATCTGATCTAGATTTTCTCTATGTTCATATGACCTATAAGAATTATTTGGCTCATAAGTCGTAAAGTGTTTACATAGTAAAACTGCCTCCTCCCCATTTGAGACTGTAACTCTACACCCATTTACCACCCGACCCTGAACAAACCCAATCACATGAGTTTTATGCTACTTACCGCTCCATACCCAGGAAGATATTAGCATAGAGCCACTTGTCCAAATAGCAAATGGGAACCAATGCAGTGTTAAGCCCTTGAGAAACGACCTCGGCCTTGACTCAGCATCCGGCCTCCACAAGTAAGGAACCACCAGAGAGCAAGTAGGGGGAGGGGTGTGCGCCCACCCCCCCCAGCTCCATCAGCAACAGAAAAAGACCCAAACGGGAGAGTGTAGGGACCGTGGATTTGAGGGGGGTTACAGCAGTCGGGGATGCCAGCCCACAGAACCTCCAGACTGTGGCTACGGACCTCCTAAGGCTACCGTATCCTGCGCTAGACCACTTTCACCCGCTACGGGGCCCAGCCAAGACTTTAGACCGGCGGCAACTGCGTGTAAGGAGAGGCACCAAATGGACACTATTCAGAAAAACAACCAGGAGAGGGCGCTACACACTTCTGACACCTCCGTGGAGGATGTGCATTCACCTCTGATATAAAGGAAACCATATCAGAGCAGCTGTTAAAAAACAGTTCAATGTTTTTGGTGAGAATACCTATCAGCAGCAGTAATGTGCGTTTGTGTCTGAAAAAAAATGTAGATGGAGGTTAAGTACAAAAAAAACACTGGGGGCTTTCTATTGTAATTGGCCAATTAATTTCTGATTTTTCTTTTGTAATCTGATTAGAGACAAATTGATCCAGCCCGATCAAATGAATGCTGCTTTACTTTAAAAATATTAAAAGGGTGATATATACAATTGAAAAAAAAAAGCCTGTGTTGTAAAATACACAAGAAAGTTTAGTAATCTCTTACCTGCCAGCTAATCCGTGAAGAGAGGTTCTCCACAATGAGCCTGTGGTCAGTCCGCACAGGAGGGCCATACCTGTCCAGTCAACAAATAAAAAAAAAAAAGAGAGATTCCTTTAATACGACATTTTCTGGGAAAAGATGGAGGACAAATGTTTCACAATGGAGGCTGTAAATGCATGCAAATCAAACTGGAAAGCCCTCAGTCTGTATTAAAAAAAACAAAAAACAATTGCCTGAATTTATTCTCACAGCTGGTTTTGCTTCATGTTCACTGCTGTTGTATTTACTCCAGCCTGAGAGCTGTGTCAATATTTGAATTTGATTCAGAAGTGGAACAACTGGTTCACATTAATGACTTCACTTTATCTTGGTTAACACTGCCTGAAAGGATAAAGTCATCCATCTTTTTGTATGTGTTTTCTGCCACATGAATGCAATTATATTTTTGTCAAGTAAGCACTTTAACTCATCGATTTGTGTACATTGTGAACACACTGGCCCAGCTGTCATAGCGCACTGCACTTTTTGACTTTGGCACAACCAGATAAAATGAAAGAAGATATATGCCCTCATGTTACAATCAACTGAAATGTAGGATGACTAATCAGAATCAAAAGATGAGTAAAATGAACTGTTCTTTTTATATGGGCAAGAGAAGATTAGCTTCTTTGTGCCATATTTAATTATTTTGTGTACTCACAGAATATATTTTGGCAAATACAACTCTACTACTTTATTTGGCTGGGAAACGGTCTCTCTCCAGTTTCTTCATAATTTATTTGTAAATTATCCATGCTGACATACGATAAAACAACAATTCTACAATGTTTTCTCATGACAGTTCCATAAATTAGACACAAGATTTCACCTGACATCACTGAAATATATAACACTGGGGAACTATGATGGGGTAAGAAACCTGTAATGTTGGTTTTATTGTAGTGGAAATTTGACAAAACTTCTTTGCAAATTTACCTGGATCCACTGCTGCGAGACTGGCGATAGCCGCCGCCACCGCCACCTCCACCACCGCCGCCGCCGAAACGGCCCATTCCAGGGCCGCCACCTCTTCCTCTTCTGGAGCGAGCATGCTCAATAGTAACCCTGAAAAGAAGAGCGAGAAATTTTAAGGATAAGGCTGATGAATAACAAATTAAATGTTACAAATACGTTTATGAAGGAGGAAATGTAGGGTGTTGATTGCAAGCCCATGATAGATATACAGTCTAATAATTTATTGGATTAAACTTGGTGTTTTCAGGGGGAAATGCACTATTAAATGCGTCAAACTCTCCTGCTTTACAGGAAACAGAAACACTGTAGTGATAAATGCAGATGCTAAAGCATCAACAGTGATTAATGAATTAACTGCCAGAACTCCGATGGCACACATGCTGGTGATTTTACTGCGCTATGGACCCACTGATTCACAGTTGTATGCCCTGCATTTGAGTAAAAGTGTATCTGGATAAAAACCATCCCTAACAAATAGTCAACAGATCCACAGATTCAGTGTCAATGGACAAACTCTGAACAGTGTCAACTGTTGTTATTCCTAATTTATGGCTTCCTGTTTGTATTTAAGAAAAATCTAAATCTAACAGACTGGCTTGCAGAGTTTGATGTTTTTGTTTTTTTTTTACCCACAACCTCTTTCACTGTCAACATCATTACTGGTTTCAAATCATGCATTTTCACTTTAAAAATTATACTTGTATGAACGTTTACTTCTCGTTTTGAGTCATGCCTGCCACTGTGAATCGTGAGCACACTGAGCAGACCTGAAGTCTCAGTGACTACACTGGTATTTAACAGCAGTTTGAGAACACAAATTCTGTTTTGTTTGGAAAATACTGCCAGCTACTTGACTAAAGAACACAAAGAAACCATCCAAGATTCGATTATTACCTTTCACTGCATAATTCTTTGCCATTCAACTCGTACACAGCATCATCTGCATCCCTGTGGTCATCAAATTCCTGAGAAGAAATGAAACAAAAGGTTATTTTCTAAAGACGAAAAACAGGACAGGATCAGAACTAATTTACACACAGAGAGATCAGTCACACTCACCACAAAGCCAAATCCATTCTTCAAGTTGATTTCCCGAATCCGTCCATATCCCTTGAAAAACTTCTCCACATCTCTCTCTCTGGCGTGCGGGCTCAAGCGGCCGATGAAGACACGACAACCACTCATTGTTATCTGCTGAAATGGGAAAATGCAATATTTGGTAAACATTAATCCAGGGTGGGAGGAAAAGTGCAGTATAGTTTAATATTTGACCTTCGAAGGTCAGTTGGTTGGCTTCACTTAGGCAATAGTTAATTTTAGACATTTCACAGTATGTGCAGTCCAAGCTTAATTAGTGACAGATCTATTACTGATGAGAAATACAGACAAGGTGGCAGATCTAGAATGATCTATTCATTAACACTCGATATACATTAGATTCTGGTTTGTAAAACCTTTTTTTCTGCTGGTGAAAAGGGTCAGAATAGTATCACATTAAGCCAGGTTTAGACTGAAAACGACTCAAGCGAAACTGAGCAAACCTGAACAGGATGAAAGCCACATGATAATCCAGATCTGGTCGAACCAGTTTCATCATAGTCGTTTATTTTCAAACACAGTTTGGTTTCACAAAAAGCCCCAAGAAACACACACAGATGACACCAATTATCCCCAACATGCATATACACTCATTCCATTGATTATTATAGGACACGCCTAGCTAAACTTGCAATGTAATACAAAAGCCCTGTAACGATTCCTACCGACATGAAGGTTAAAATTTATTATAATTTAAGAAGCATGTTAATTCAACATATAGTAATTTTGGAGTTGTACTGTAATTTTAGGGGTTGCCGAATTGTCTTACAATACGCTAGGAGGTGTTTCTAATATTTTGTCTTCCCTAATTGATATAAATAGGGTGGACAACATATTAAAAGCACACGGTAACACATTACAGTTAAACAGCACCACAAACTAACTTACAGCCTCAAAAATGACCATTAAATTAATCCTGCACCTCTCTAAAACTGTATCAAATAACGTTATATTAGCCCAGTCGTATTTTTAATAAATCTAACGTTGGTCAATTTACAATCCTTATAAACCGAGTTACCTAGGTTGGAATCATCGGACCAGTCAACGGACTGGGCCCAACTTTAGCTTGCTAACGTTAGCCCTTTACTTTGAGGACACGCTATTGCTAGGTTCATGTTTAAATTTCTCAATTACACTATAAATGCATGCGTCGTAGACAAGAAGACATTTAAGCGGCGACAAGTGAACATTTGGCAAATGCAATTCTAATGTAGCCGTCTACTATAAGTTAAAGTATGCTATCTTTACCCGGCTTAAAAACAATTTCGTTTCTCGCTTGGAGCTTCCATAACGGTTGTAGGGTTAGCTCGCCTCGAGGTCGACTTCAGTTAGCTAAGGCGAGCTAGCTACCTACCGTTAGCTACAAAGACATAATTAACCGCTCAGAACATACGAACCCAGCGGTTAGCTGTTTTAAAAACCGTAAAGCTAATACAATTATTTGACGCCAAATCAATCAGATTCTCACCAAATTTTCTTCCACAGAGCGTCTCCGATTTTGTTGTTTACGTCGCTGGTTAGCTGCAACTTTAACTGGATCGTCTCAGCCCTGCTCGACTATAACAAAATGGCGAGTGAGTCCAAAGAGCGGGGAACAGGAAATGCTGCTGCTACCTTTGCGTTGCCAGTTTGGGGTTGGTTATTAACCGCCGCAGTTAATACTTAACTTGATTAAAGTTGACGACTTTGCCCCTTTGTCGACCAAACACGTAATGTACCGGTTGTATTCGCTTATCACAGTGAAATAAACAGCAGCTTCACTACATGAAATACACTAGAATGTTTTTAATTATGAAAAAAGTAAGCGGAGCTACTTGGAATCCTCAAAGGGGGATACAACACGGATTTGGCAACTCACTTCGGAGTTTACATTGCAAGGAAGCATAAAGTAACGCCAGAAATCCAGTATATTTTGCTTTTATGCTAATATGTAGTCATAGTGATGCTGTCTGATTTGACAACCCAATATAATTTTTCTTTGATTTCAGCACTATATTGTTTTCTACATGTTTTTACATGCACTAAATTGTCATCACCTACAATTTATTTAGGCATATATCAAGACTGAACCTGGATTGTGGAGGCAGACACCAATATTGATATTTAAGTAATAAAAATCAAATAATTATACATAATAATGATACTTGATGAATACATATGGAGTGAAAATAGTCTCAATATTATTTGTAAATGTGTATTCTTTTGTAACTGAAAAACAAAATTTGTAACTGAAAAAAAATTTTGTAACTGAAAAACAAAATTTGTAACTGAAAAAAAATTTTGTAACTGAAAAACAAGATTTGTAACTGAAAAAGTTACAAATCATGTAATACACATTTACAAATCTTGTTTTTCAGTTACACATTTTTTTTTCAGTTACAAATCTTGTTTTTCAGTTACAAATCTTTTTTTTCAGTTACAAATCTTGTTTTTCAGTTACAAATCATGGAATACACATTTACAAATAATATTGAGACTATTTTCACTCCATAAATACATAACATAAACAAACATCCCTGATAAGGCACCAATAAATTTGTTTTTTAAAGATTTGTGATGAAGCAAGACATTTTACAGTTGAAAAATAAACTTGTCAGTGCTCTTTGGTGTGCAAAAACATACTTTTGGCATTTCTCTACTGCAGTTAATTTCTTGTTAGTTATTGGCCAACATACACACTGATAATGAAACATCCGATCCACGATTAGCTGTTAATGGCCGATATATTGGCCCAGTTGATATATCTGTCAAGTTATATTTAGGGATCTGGAATCTAGAAACTGTTCATGCATATAGTAAAGTGTTAAGTTTGTGGGCTTATCCAGTGAATGTGAAGATAAATACCTGACAAATCAAAGTACTTCATCATATTGCTGCTAAAAATATTATCCAATAATACACCAAGAGATGTTTTATGTCGTCTCAAAGTATATATCGACAAATTGCCCACCCTTAACCATATTTTAGGCTACAACAGAAGAAGCCAAACATTTCTTTGTTATTCTGTCTCTTTATTCTAGTACTATATCATCATTCATGAAATTGTCTTGGGTTAGGAAATACAAGGTTTAGGTTGACACAGTATGATAGAAAAAAATACCTGTCTTGTCTGCTCTGTAGAAAGTGCCAAATACATTTGAACATGGAATACTGACCACTGTAGCTCCTGTCAACTCAAAATACACCAAGAATCTGAACACAATACACTTGGTGAAATGTAAGACTACATCAAAAATAAATGAGAATATAGCTTATTTAAGAACATGAAGAAGAAGTCAAATGATTAATTTGCACTTTCAACCCCATTTATCAAGGTGTTCAGCAGGAATGAGATGACTATCACTTTTACAAGTCATGTGATTTCCTTCCTGAGAATGGGTAGCTGTCCACGAACACACTACAGCAGGAGGGATGGGAAAAGTTAAAATCACATGTGTCCTGGTTCACTGAGCTTTAGCATTTCAAAAAAGCAAGCAGCATGAATTAAAAATGAGTAAAACTACAAGGAGCCGGTGTTTGTCATCATCATTATCATTCTTATAATCGCCGCCATCATCAATATCAGAGGGGGAAATAGCCATTAATGGAGTTGTTTACCTGCGTGTCTGCTAAAACCACAATGATTACAAATAACTTTATGACATCATATTTTCCCTTTATGAGAATCTGATCTTCTCACTGCCACAAACACAACCTCAGAAGTAGTAACTTCTTAAAAAGGTTGGTTTACCATCATTAAAATGCTTTGTCTCTGTAAACATGTCAGTTGAAATAAATCAAACCTAAAAATATGGTCTTAAAGGAATAGTTTGACATTGTTGGAAATACACTTACTTGCTTTCTTTCTGAGAGCTAGATGAGAAGATCGATACCAATCTCCTGCCTGTGAGATAAATATGAAGTTTCAGACAGCAGCCAGTTAGCTTAGCTTAGCATAAAGACTGGAAACAGGGGGAAACAACTAGCCTGGCTCTGACCAAAGGTGAAACAAAACCAGCCTACCAGCACCTCTAAAGCTCAGTAATTAACATGGTATATCTCATTTGTTTAATCCATACAATAAACATGTGAAAACAACACCGGGATCGGTAACCTCCTGGAGTCTCTGCTGGTTGCTGGCAACTGCTCCTGACCAAGAAATAGTCTAGTCCATAACCCCACATAAAATGTCAAATTGGTTTTTGTACAGATTAAACAAACAAGATATAATGTGTTAAATACTGAGCTTTCAAGATGCTGGTAGGCAGATTTTATTATTATCTATATGCCCTTTATGTACTGTTTATTACCCCTAGAGCCAGGCTAGCTGTTTCCCCCTGTTTCCAGTCTTTATGCTAACCTAAACTAACCGGCTGCTGGCTGTAGCTCCATATTTACCATACAGAAATGAAAATGCTATTGATCTTCTCATCTAACTCTTGGCAAGAAAGCGAATAAGTGTATTTCCCAAAAACGTAGAAACTATTGCTTTAAGCACTACTGTAACTTAAAGGAGAATACTGATTTTCTGCTTTTCTTTGTCATGGCAGCTCAGTCTTTATTGGTTTAATGGTGAAAAAGGTTGTTATGACCAGTATCACCCAGGAACAATCTCTGGGTGTTAATGTACATTTCCTATCCTGGAAGTTATCGCACCTTGATAATATAAAGACCATTTGGATATAAAAGCGTAGACAAAAATTGTACTGGGTCACAAAGTCAGTAATTGTCAGTGTAGCAGCTTGACTTTCTTTGTGTTTGTGTCTCTGAGGTGTTCACAGGTAGTGACTGGGCTGCCCGAGGCTGTATGAACAGTATTTGCCTTTGATTGTTTACAACCGCCAGTTTACTGTTTAGAACAAGTGCCAGGTTAGATAACTCTTTTACAAAAGGAAAAGGAGAACAAATACTTGATGATATGACCAGAATTGTGGCATCTCAGTTTAGTTGGATGTTTTGTCAAATTCTTTAAACATGCAACATTTTTTACGGGTTCAGACTGAACTCGTAAAAAACAATCAAATCCTCTCTAACCCTCTAAAATGGCCAAAGTTAACTACTTAAGTTCCACACAAAGAGAGCAGAGTCAACGATATCAACCGAAGGCCACATAGAGGTTATTGAACGAGAACTTGTTGAAATTGAGCAGATTAGCAGTTTCCTGGCAATGTCACTAAGTAAGTAGCCTCAGGTGTCTATCTAGTTATTCTACAAAAGCAGCTCTGAAGGCAGGGCAGGGAACAAGGCTGACAAAGGTTTAAAAGTTCATGGAAAAGACTTATAATAATGTACTACAAACTTCAGATCTACAAGTGGTTGTTGTCGAGTCTGAGCCATGCTTCAGTGCTCACGTCAAAGTTTGCCTTTGTCATCCTGTCGTCTGTAGAAAGGCGGGCAGGGTCTCTGTAGGTCTGAAGTCTCTGGCACCAGCTCTTTTCATGAAGAGGGAACTCTTCTTTTCCTGCCTCTTTAGTCAGAGGACAAACAGTATGAGGTCAGGTGGTTGTTCAAGCCTACTAATGCCACTTGAGCCACGAGCAGAGGTGGCAGGAAGGTCCAGAGGTCAGTGTGTGTGGGGGCAGTTCACACCCTCGTGTGGCGACAGCTGTGGGAGGAGCCGGTGGCAGCCGCTCCGGACTGGGACGAATGGTCCTCATCGCTCGACTCGTTCTGCTCCTCTTTGTGGAGGCCGAGGCTGATGTGGCTCTGCAGGGCGGCCGGGGTTAACCACTCCTTGGGTAGGCAGCTCTGCAGGAAGGGGATGCAGGAGCTGAAGTACGCCAGTCTGTTGACCCAGCGAGGGATTTCCCGTCCACACAGCAACTGAAAAAAGGCAGAACATACATATTTTTATTTAAGTATAAAATAAAAGGCCATTCCAGCAATTTGGTATTGCACTACCATGAAGTTGAGGGTCTCACAAGAGCCTGACTTTTAGACTCTACAATGGGTCAAGCTCCATAAACAGGATTTCCCATAATGCAACTCTGTTGGGTCTTTTGTTTCATAATGCAGGGTAACAAGAATAGTGGTCTGTGCTAAATGCTAACGTCAGCATGCTAACATGCTCACAAAGACAACATATTAAGCACGTAAAATGTTCACCACTTTAGTTTAGCATGTTACCATGCTAACATTTAGCAATTAGCATAAACAGAGTGCAGCTGAGGCTGACAGGAGTGTGACTAGTTCTGCAGGTATTTGGTCACAAACCAAAGAATTGGACAAATAGAAATTTTAACCCGATGATGGAGCTAGATGAAAAGTTAAGGGACCAGCAAAGTTATTACAATTCATCCTAAGGGGGACATGAATATCATGGTAATCCATCCAGTAGTTGTTGAGACATTTTAGTCTGGATCACAGTGGTGGACCAACATTGCCATCCCTAGAGCCACGCAGCTAGCATGGCTAAAGCTATGTAGTGTTGAAGCCCAAGCTGATATAACCCTGATGACATCAAGAGTTACACAAAAAATAACTAAAAACATTTGGCAGTAAAAACAGTATCAGACTGACCTCAGACAGCGAGGAGGAGAAGTGGTTGCAGTTTTTGTGCATTAGATGGTAGGCGTTGCCCTTGAACTCTTTACCAAGCTCCTCCATGATTTTATCTATGTCCTCCTCTGTAAAGTCTGTGGTGCCCAAAACAATGGCCTCCCTGTTTGAAAGCAGAGAAAGAGATATCAGCGGACTTATCTCCAGCGTTAACATTAACAGCATCAGTGCATTGTATGCTAAAAGTGGAGCACGCTCACTTGAATTTGAATGTCTCTCCCAGTTCAGCAGCGTTGCCAGGGTTGATTTCAAAGATGCCACTGAAAGGGTATGGATGACCCCCGTATGCAAATTCTGTGTGGACAAAGATGCAAAACACAGGTTAACTCCTGGAAGCACTAAACAACTGTAATTACTCAGAGGCAGGCAATTAATCACTGACACGCTGTACTTAAATCATTATGCCTGGCTAATTACAGGCCTCTCTTCCCAGCAGTACAAAACAGTGATGAACACTAGAGGCACAGCATGTTGAATAGAGCGCCTTGAACTGTTAGCTATGTCACTTCTGAATTTAATTTGAGTTTAAACAAGTACTCAAGGATGAAATAAGTATACAAAGTAATTTAATCAATAATATGTTAAAGCAGTTAATTGTGCTTTAAACTTTAAACTTATTAAGATTTAACTGTTGAAAAACAGTGGTGAAAAGTAACTAAGTACATTTAGGCAAGTACAGTACTTCAGTACAAATTTGAGGTACTTCTACTTTACTTGAGTATTTCCATTTTATGCAATTTTATACTTCTTCTCCACAACAATTCAGAGGGAAATATTGTACTTTTTACTCCACTACCTTTATCTGATAGCTTTAGTTACTTCACAAATTAACTATGACATACAAGACATATGATGAGTTTATAAAATATGATGCACTGTTAAAGGAGATTAAACTACCCACCAGTAATATAAAAAAGTTAAAGTTAGCTCCACATTGACCAACAAACACAGTCAAATGCTACTTACACATGAATGCATCTGCAATAATAATCCATAATATAATATATCTGCTGAAGTCTTTTGATAAAATCCACGTTTAAAATATTGCTCTTTTTCTAAAACATGTAAAACTGTGGTGCTCTGTCTCACAAATTGGACAAATTCAGTTCAAATGTATTATTATCAAAATGTATTTTATTTTATGATATCCATTTTGCATTTTTAGCAACATTTGGAGTTGGAGGTTTGTACCTGACAGTGATGGCATATTAAATTAAAAATGATTAAATTCATGGGGTCATTATGCCAAAAATATGCTGCAAGCACAAAATAAAATGCAGAAATTCCATAAAAAGGAGTGAGTTCCTGCCAAAGTTAAGACTGTATTTTTACTGTCATCATATTTCACAGAGACAATATTTCTGGTTGCAAGGGCATAATGAAATTCAGAGTGATCCAGTTTTACGCTGGTTTCTATTTTTCAAACCACACACACACACACACACACACACACACACACACACAACACACAGTGAGTCAGTGGTGACTCAACCCAGAGAAATGGGGTCATGTTATTAGGAACACAATTCCATATTCCATTTTTAAAACCAGACTTCATCCGTGTCTGTGAAAGCAGCCTGGTACAAACCTCCCGATCAGACGGTGATGCACAGGTCAGAGTGTGTGGCCTGCTCTGATTCTGTTCTGATAAACTGTAATGGGATTTCACAGACATAAAGGAAAGAAAGGTCTTACCTCGGCCATAAATCTCAATGCCTGAGTGGAAGACTCCAATCCCCAGATTGGAAGTGTATTCGTTTATCCAGTACTGCAGAGAAAGAGAGGCAGAGGAAGAGGGAGTCAAGAAGAGGGCTTCATTTAGGATCAATATCAAGAGGTATTTTGTGTTGTATCAGGTAAGAAACAATGCGGCAGCTCTACAGAAAATACTGTAGTCTTAAATCATCATGTTGTACAGTGTATTCAGTCTCAGAAGAATACTTGATTGCTAAATAAACTATACTTCACAGAGATGCTGATAGCTGTGACTTTTAGGGCTACATGATTCTGAGGAAAAAGAAGTTCCCAGTACATATGGTCATATTTAATACATAAACATATAAGTCTTTGGAATTTGGGGATCACAATGATTTTACTGCACTTTTGCTAAAGAACTGTTTTTCACTTAAAGGAACAGTTTGACATTTTGGGAAATATATTCACTTTCTTGCTGAGAGTTAGATGAGAAGATTGATACCACTCTCATGTTGGTACGGTAAATATGAAGCTATGCAGTCAGGAGACGGTTAGCTTAGCTTAGCATAAAGACTGGAAAGAGGGGGAAACAGCTAGCCTCGCTCTGTCCAAGGGTTATTGTATTTACAAGTTTTTTGCATGGTTGGAACAAACAAGATATAATGTGTTAATTAGTGAAATTCAGAGGTGCTGGTAGGCAGATTTTCTACCCATGGTGTTTTGCACTGTTTCCAGTTTTTATGCTAAGCTAAGCTAACCACCTCCCAGCTCCAGCTTTATATATTTACCGTACAGACATGAGAAGGGTATCGATCTTCTCATTTAACTCTCGGCAAGAAAGAAAATAAGCATACTTCCCAAAATGTCCGAATCTGTACTGTAAGCACAAATGTGGACACTCCTAAGTGATTGTTTGATTGCATTAGATCGGTCTTTTAAGGGTTTGGACAGCTCCATCGCAAGGGCAGATATACAACCAATCGCACAATGAGTCTCTGATCTATCTGACCTGTAAGTCCTTAGATTGCTGGAGGAAAATTTCACACATAAGTAAAGATCCTGGTGATGTATGAGCCACCCTGCCGCCCTTCACTGCAGACAATGAAGAGATAATTTATGCCAGGACAACAACCCTCCCACCCCCACCCACGCCCACTGACACCCCTGCACCCTCAGACACCCCTGAGGAAACATGCTAAGAGCTATCCTCACTGCCCCAGCTGTCCCCTATTAATAATAGAACAGGTTTCCGGGCTCAGAGAGATACAATAAAAGCATATCCACCACTTTCCTTTGTGTCAACAGAGTCCTCTCATGTTTCTGCAGTGACCTCTACCCTTTTTGGCTCTCTAGCTTTTCCCATTTCACACCAGGAACACTGATGGAAATCTTTTAACCAGTTCTCAGCTTCAATCTACGAGGACAAATTCTTCCACCTAAGTGAAATAAGATTGTGACAAGCCGACTATTAAATTATATGACTTTCTCCAGAGTACATAAACAAGTGAGTCCTGGCAACATTAGAGGAGCTTTTCCAGTCACTGTCTTGCAGATATAAATCACACTTCTCTGATGATGAGCCTCAACTCTCTTGCTTTAGTGAAATCATGCTGCATGCCAACACTGCTGCAACGATCCACACAATCTCCTGCCTGTGCAGATTCAGCATGCACCATGAAGCGCATCTTCCTGTCACATTGATTTCACATTGAAGATAATCGATTCATCATCATCCTGCCTCGCATGATGCACTCTCAGGCGGATCTTGCCGCCTTCTCGGGTTTAATTCTCGGCAAAAGTATTTAAGGCTGACTCTGACTGTCGCCGCCCCCATGATCACTTTCTCCCTCTTCAACAGGCCCCTGCATGACCTGTTAAGTCCCGGCACAGCAGAGCCACACTGGAATTAATTCAGCTGTTTGAGCAGCTGTCACTTTCTGGCCCCACTGAGGTCCTCATCTGTAAGACGGCTTCAAGACACCAAGAGAGAGATGACAGTCCGAAAACTGCACCTGTCTAGTGTGTGATTATACATTTATGTGCAAGTATTCCTTAAATCACAGTCTCATTTTTGGCAGTGTGTATATATCGTGCCGTTGTTTTACATTTGTACAATTTCTCAAAATATGGAGTGAGCTGATTCACGTCTGGAAAGCTAAAAGATGAGGACACTTGTTGAAATACTTGACTTCAAGTGAGTCAAAAAAAGCATTTGAGGAATTCAGCTCCACAACACTTTAGTGAATAAAAATAATGGCACTAAGTTGATCATCTCTAGATCTCCAGCCTATAAGAGTTTTATTAGATTTGACTTTCTATAATTATTTTCATTATTTCATGGGTAACGCTTTATCTCAACCCCCATCCACCTCCTCAACTCCTCTCATGAAGCATCTGTAGCCTGTGTGTGTTTAAACAATATAACACAGTTGCAATCATAAAATGTGTCTTATATTAAGTGTTTATTTGTTAAAGTTCATCAAACCCATTTTTAGATAGTATTTATGGCGGGTATAGAGAGCCAAGATCATGACGTCACGTCTGGGCTAGTCTCTGTTCCACTAGCTTCTGGACACTAAAAAACATAAATATTACATAAACAACAATATTAGATATACTACCATCCTTATCTAAACATGTGAAGCGAGCCACATGACACATACTGCTGAGAAAGCCTCTGCTCCAAGGCTGTATTTATTTTTAGTTATTAGAGTTGTTACAAATGTCAATGGGATTTTAAATGAGGTTTTCTCACTTCTGGAACAGAGCCCAGGAGATCCAGTTTCACTTCGGCTCTCTATTTATTTTTTTATTTTTTTGCTATAGCCATTAAATGTATTTACACTCATTAGTAACCTCTCTATATAGTAGTTTTCATTCCCGCACAGGATTCAAATGGCGTGCACACAAAGTACTTGCTACACATTTACATGAAGTACTTATTATAATTATATTTTATATTTATTATGAATATGTAGGCTATTCATAAATACTTCTTCACTCTCATGACAAGATGCAGCTGAAAGCACCTGAAGAAATCTAGTAAGTTGACCTTGAGTTAGGAATTTTTTGTCAAACTGCTATTTTCAAGGTCAAGAATGAACCCTGAAGCTCAACATGTCTTCATGAGTTTTGAACACATAAACAGTTTTGGACCCACTTGTGAGTGATTTTTACATGTCTATAAACAGTTTATAAATGCTTTATAATACACAGTAGAGCTGTGTGTGTAATTGTATATCCTTAAATATGATTACAGCTATGTTATAACATGTATTAACTGTTTATTACAGATTGACAGAAGCTAAAATTGTTGACAAATGCATAGTAACGTCTGCATATCTGCTTACAACTATATTATAATTATAAACAACATATTGAATGATTATGTACTGCTTATAAATGCTAAATAGGGGGAGTTTAAGTAAAGTGTTATTAGTATGGATACAATCCACAATATCACAAATGTTTTGCTGTAAATGGAGTAATTCTGTGGCTCTACAGCAACATGTTGCATAATATTCACACAGGAGGCTGTTCAGCAGTACAGTATGTGAAGACCAGGCAGTGGGCACATGAATGAATGAAGACTCTTGTCCTTTACTGATGTGTGTGGGTTTATGCGAGTATGTGTGTGTATAAATGTGTGTTTTTGTATGTGTGTGTGCATCATGTGAGCTGTAGGCACAGTGACAGAGGGTTGTTTCATAGGCTTGAGGTCGGAATATGATATTTACTTTCATATATACTTTCTTCTCTTTTTATGTTCGAATTTAACTGGGTGCTCTTACTTTTTCACAAGCCAAATATACAGTGATAGCCTACTGCTAAATAATGGAATTAGTAGATAGACCAGAATTTGGCTTCATAACACAATACATGTCTGCAGCGAACCAAGGCCACATACACTGGGTAGCTATACATTCAGCCCAGGCTCTTCTTCAGTCTTTGAAGATGCGTGTGACTGTGCTCACCAAATTCCACATATAATTCTTTTAATTTAACACAGTTTTTAGAAGTCCACAGGAGTAGAATTAAAGTAGCAAAATCCACATTTGTTAACATTGGAAAAGTATTTATACACAAGTGTGGATTTAGATAAACAGACGTTTGCTGCAGGCACAACACTGCTTGTTTTTCATGTAATACTTGAGTCCAGCTGGGCTCTTTTCCAACATTAAAATAGCTGTGAAGTGCACATGTGAAGCAGGTGTGTAGTGGGCCTGCTATTTTTAGTGGTGCATTCACTTCCTCTGCTGGTGTCTGATTACAAACAGCCCTGCCAGAAACAGAAAACAATGACTAAAACTGACTAAAAAGTAAGTGTAGTTCGGTTGAGATGGACCCTTACCATATCATACACGTTAAGGATGACAGGTTCATTGGCCATGGTTTAAACCTGAGCTGGAAAGGCAAACGTCCCCACCCTCCACGTTTTATGGTTGTCAGGACCTCCACACCCCTCTGAAGTCACAGGGCCACACGGTGGAGAGCAGGAGCTGCGGGAAGGCTTCTGCAGGAGGGACGGAGGCTGCTCATACCCCCGCAGGGCAACTACTTCATGGACACGGGTCTGCTGGGTGGCTGGAAAGGCGAGTAAAGCCAGGAAAATGTCCCAAAAGAAACAGGGCAACTGAAGCTTAGCGAGATGTCACAGGGCCATTATCGCAAGTGAAGTTTCGTTTTGTGATATCAAATTAGCTAAAAAAAATAAGCTAAAGCATGAAACTCAGATCCCAGCAGGGCAAAGCGAGGTGCAGCAGTGGACGCGGCCCATCTCCCTGCTCCAGAAATATCTGCTGTGAGGTGAAATCGATGCTGGCAGGAGGTGTATTTGCGAAATAAAAAGCAACCGCAATATCTCAAAATTTCATATGAGATGCTTTAGAGGTGATAACATGAGCCAGAGCGGACATAAAGGGCCTGCGAGTGGTGGAATCTGAAGCAGGCGCCCTCCTCTCATCATAGGCGAAAAGGCGACAGCTAGGGCGGACCGATGTCAGCGATGGAGGCGGAGTGCGGGCCATCTTCACACGGAGGATGTTGGAGCAGCTGTGGGAGAGGACTCCTGAGCCATGGTGGTTGATTACAGCTGATGCACGGGGCGGGGGTGGGAGTCAAGTTCACCAGCAGCATCCCCGGCCGGTGCTGCTCCTACTGCTGGCCCGCATCCAGTATCCTCTTCGTCTGTAGGGGAGGCTAGTCGGCACAAACCTCCGCGACATGACTCCTCCAACAGCACGGAACCGTTTAACCCAAATCCGCTCGATGAAGGGTTTTCAAGTGTATTTCAGAAAAGTACCAAAGCAGCCGAGACCCAGCCGTATCGTGGGGCTGTTGTCCAGCTCCGGCTCTGCCTTTCCTTTCTGTCGCTCTCTCTGGCTGGGACTGAAGCGTTTGATTACATCATATCTGCCTCCGAGGCAACATCCTCCAACAGCTGATGGGAGACAGAGCTGCTGGTGGGTGTACAGGAGCACATTTTGTTACAAAACACACCACTTTCACTGTTTCTGACAACCGGGGCCATGCTGAAATATGCTTAATTTTCCGCCTCTGCGCTTTGTATCAGCCACTAAAACCGACCGTTAAAAACCGTTACGACACATTCAAAAAGACCGTTGGCGTCAAATGCTGTCAAAGTGCATTTTTGTGACTGATAACCACTCAAATGGGTGCTACACTTTAGTAAAAAGGGATAGAAATCTATATAAAATGCAACAACAGGTTTCGTTTTGTGATATCAAATTAGCTAAAAAAAATAAGCTAAAGGACAATGCTAATCTACCACGATTAATTTAGTCGTTCAGTTATCCATCATTAAGTTATGTTTTTTTTACTCATTGTATCGTGTTAATAGGCTAAGCAGTAGTGTGCGTATGGAAATTTTAACTGTGTCAAATTCACACAAGTATCCTGTTTTAATTTGAAGGTAAACTGACAACATCCGGTGTGGTGCTATCGTCGGCTAGCTAACTTTACAGATAAAAAAATATATATATCTGCTTTGTTCTAAATCAGCGTTATGAGAGGTATTAAATCAAAATTATGACATATTAAGTCAACTTGTTGACTTATTGTCAAAATTATGAGAAGACATACCTATTGTCTCATCATTTTGACTTATTAAATCACAATTTTGACGTAATAAATCAAGATTTTAACGAGTATCTTAAAATTTACTCAGTAGCCTATACCATGGTTGATTTAATACCTCATAATTTTAATACGTAAATCCCAATTTTGACATAGTAAATGAAGATTTTGAGTTAATATCTCATAACCTTGATTTACTATCTCGTAATTTTGACCTGTTAACTCACGTTTTAGTAAATCTCAATTAGTTAAAACTTTGACTAATAATTTTAATACCGTAATCTTGATTTAGAATTTCGACTTGATGCCTCATAATTTTGTCTACCTAATAATTTTGACTTGAGAGTATTTTTATTTCTTTACCTTTCCTAAATGTTCATCTATTTTTTCCATCAGCACCAGTGGTGTTTACAGATTAATGTGAAATATTCTGTATTTCCTGCTATTAAATGAAAAAACCACCAACAACAGCTGAATTCAACATGAATTTTAATACAGTAGGTGCTTGGATGTAAAACACAGTATTTGCATAATTTATTAGTGCTTCTGATCGACTTTTCTGGCATACTGCACATATTCACAACCCCACTCAGCAGAGCGACATGAAATGCACTTACAGACAACAAGAGCCACATACAGTCAGAAATAATTTCATGATAGATACGCTGCAGACTGACAAATGTGGGCAAATACACCCAGCACACACAACTCACTTATTCATCTGCTCTATGGCCGTTACTGGAGGAGTTCCATGATTGTGGCTAGTGCAAAAAAATAAAAATAAAAAACAAAGAAAACCCCATTTTAAGTTGCTGACAGCAAGTCATTTCTTTGATCCTTCACACAAATGAACAACTAGTGTCCTCTATCACAACATACTCCATATTTCATATTCAACCCACAAGACAAATCACTTAGCAGAAGGTGTGGTGTGATTATTACAAGCACGAGCCTCGATGCAAAAATTAGGAGAATGTTTAAAATGGCTGTGACACACAACACAAACATGGACAAACATCACTCAGAGAGTCTTCAGCTGTGACTGAGGATTAATGAGCTGCTCACCACATGATACATATGGAAGGAATGATTTGTTTGTACGATATAGATTTAATGGTTCACCCTGAGTGACCATTTATAATATACACTTGACAATAAACTCTTCAAAGTGAAACTGCTTAGTGAGACTTTGAACTAGTGTATTTTGCTTTAAAGGATAAGTCTGGTGATAATCTATATTTTTCTTAGTGTCAACAAATCCCATTAAATGACAAAAAACAATGAACTGATTTTACTAACAAGTAGTGTCTAATATATCTTATTCCTCTGTGCCACAGAGCTCCATTGTTGTTCCTTCATTACGATGAACGTGGGCACTGTAGTTTATTTTGATTCAATCCCACACACACCTTCCTGCTGCTGTAAATACTCACTAGAGCACCGAATGTGTATTAATCCGCAGCTGAAAATAGTCCCCAACAAATGCACTACTTCCTCCTGTTTGAGTAACGTTTGCTAAAACCTGCAGTGCCCAGCTGTTTTAGGAAGCTACAGAGCCATTTTTTGAAAATTAAACTATTTGTGACATGTTTTTTTAAGATTTACGTGTTGAACAAATGGGTTTGCGGCTGAGGGCAACAAACAGGCTAAAGAAGTCAAAGTATTGGGAGACGGACTAACTCACTGTTGGTTTGGGGCTTTTTACGGGATTTATTGACAGTAAGAAAATACACACTATCGCCAGCCACATCGTTTAATTTAATTTATTAATGGACGTCGGGGGTTGATTTTCATTTTGAACATGATAAGGAGTCAACAAGAACCAAACACCACCATTACTTGGAACAGACAGAAAAGGCACTGTAAAGTCCATTACACAATTTATCACATTAACTGCAGGCTTTTTCAGTCCCACAGCTCAGTCTACGCAGTACGGCGGGATGCCACTCCTCCCATGATTCTGTGCAACGTTGCAAAATGAAAAATCAACCCCAGTCGCATGAATTTTGAACGCTACCAAACTGAAGGTACAGTGGGTTCCTCTCTGTCGCCCCTCAGACAGATCTGCCATTCAGCGATGGAGGTACAGAGAGGCCTACGAGTGACTGCACACAACACTGCCTTTCAGTTTGTAAATGGACCCTGAAGTCAGCCGGACTTGACCCATGGATTTAACAGTTTTCTGCATATACAACCTCTGTGTACGACAGCTGCTGAGCTCAGCCCAGCTCAGCCCAGCAGCAGGAATGTCATGTGTACATCCTTCTTCTCCTTACGATCACAAAGTTGTCTATTACAAGTAATCTCTGTGGTAAGAGAGCATCCTTTTGCATTGGAAGGGTGTCAAGAAGCTACCATTAATCACATAACGCACATGAACACGGAGAAACTCATCAGTGACACCAACACCTACTAATCAGAAAAATAACGTCTACTGTTTTGAGTTTGTTCCCTCTTTCACATCTTTGGCCTTTAGCAAAGTTTTTGAGCTTAAAAATGACATACAGACAACGTCGGCGTTGTTAAAAGTGCTTCTTATGGTGCCGCATGTAAAAGAAAGCAAAGATGGCTGCAGCTCCCGCTAAAGCAGCCATTATTCCCAGAGAAGACAAGGAAGATCCGCGGTCAGGTTTTGAGCCTGCGGGTCCGTTCATGTGATGGGGCAACTGCAAGACAAAGATATAAGAAGTAAATATTAAAGCTGCACACTTACGTAGAAATGCACCTGTTCTTATCTGTTTAAACCACAAATGGAGTTGGACACATGAAGTCTATTAAGAAGTGAGGAATCAAATTAAAAACTTGAAGTTATTGTTGGCCATTCTGTTTATTTTGTCTCTGGTTTCATTTCATCCCAGTACTGCATGAAAATCAACTTGCACATACTTCTCATTTAGTTGGATTTATTTTTTGTTCTAACCTCATGAATGTAATGAGCAATAAGTAATACCGCTCACTGCATAAAAGCAAATGTGAATTCAATAACTTGTTGCGCTAACAAGGTCACTATTTAGCAGCGCAGTCTAAAGGCTGAAGAATACTCAAAATGAACTAGTTTGTTTGATCATCTTGAGTTGAAAGAGTTAATACCTGTTCTGAACGGCCATACTCAGCGATGAGACGCAATAATTATTCAAATGGGGAAAACGATGCATGCTTTTGGACAGTCTTTCCTCAAAGGCATATATACGTAGTTTTGTACATGTTTATACACACACAGAGTCACAGAAGTAACGACGCAGTCACCCAACTCCGCCACTGAAAAGATGTGGGGGGGGGTGGAGGTTTAGACGCTGTTGGACGATTCGACAAGAACGTCCTGTCCTGCATTCTGGCCCCTTTACTGACTCTCTTAGAAAACTGTCTGCCTAGAAATCAATTTACTGTACAAACCATATGTCAGGCTTTAGAAAATGGACAGCTAGAATTATAATATATACAGTTTTTAATGGCTAAAACATGTAAAAACACTGGTATGGCTTTAAGAGTGAAATACAAGTCTCCAAAGCAACAGTGAGGTTGGACTCGCCAAACCTGCTGCCAAAAGTGTTTCAGTGACAAATCCCTCCGCTACTGGTGGCATCGGTTCCACTCGCTGGCAAAACACCCCATGAAAGCACAAGTAGCTTTAATGTCATCTGAAATAACAGTAGGTTTATCCAACCATTAAAAAAAAATGTTTTTAAAACAGCAGAATGAAAACACTCATGTATGGAATAGTTTTGAAAGGTTGACGAAATTTCATCAAACTCAGAAAAACTATACCCACTTTTTATAATCACACGCTTCTTTTTTTTTCTTTTTCAGACTTGCAGCTGACTTTCATCTCCGTAGTCTAAGTGGTAAACTATATGTTTGCTCATGGTGTGGCAGCTGTAAACAGATATCAGGTGTTCAGTGGATTTCTTTTCTTGAGGAAATGTTGCTGCGCAGCTGCGCTGTTGGACAGAAGAACCACTCTGGTACGAAAAGTGGAACTGGATGTTACCTCTAATCCTCAGTTTAGACGTAGTTCACTGATATTTCATTACATGATTCCTCAGGGCTTCCCATTGTGTTTTATAGCAGAGGTGGGCCACCTCGCCTGAAACAAAGACCACCTCCAACACCATCTCTAACATCACAAATACACTTTTATGAAATAAAACCTTCAGGGGAAAAGAACAGAAGTGCTATTTCACATAGTCAACGAAAGCCACTTTATTAAGTGTGGCTATTGTTAGGCCACTGTTTCTGCTTTGGACTGCCACAGAGTGAATTTGTCTTCAGCTTTACCAGTTGTGACTTGTATACATACGATCAGGGCAAGAGATAAACTGTGGGAGGCACTATAGGGCAACCACAAAGATTTTTAATAAATCTTGTATTCCAAGTGCAATCAGCACATACATACTTTTTTTCACTAGTGTACTCTGATTTATACTTTGATGATGTTTCACTACCATATTTGTTTTATACGTTGAATGTTCTTTTCTGTTTTGGTGAGCGAAGAATTTTCCATTCCGGTTGGCAAAATAAATAAAAAGCACGAAAAAAATCAACAAACCACTCAAACATTTGAATACTAGGAAGAGGCTCCGACCTTTTTCCGAATACGGAGCTCCACGTCCTCCCCTGCTGTCCTGAACAGCTCCACTGCAGCTCTATGTGTCCGGTCCTCGAGCTCGACTCCGTTGATCTAATGTACACATGAAACAAAAACAATGACAAAGTGCTTTTTCATTCATCATCAGCTTTAATCAAATGACCGAACTTCAGTTAGGGCAGCAGTTAATCTTAATTTCACTTTCGATTAATCAGCTGACTATTTTCTGGATTACTGTAATCAATTAATTGTTAAATATATAAAATGTCAGACAATGGAGAGAATTGCCCATCACAATTTCCAAAGGTCCGACTAGCACTCCAAAGCCAAAAAAGTTTCCGTTTTTCATTTTAATACAAAGAAAAGTTGCAAATCTTCACAATTGAGAGGCTGAAACAAGGGAATGGGTGGCATTTTTGCTTGAAAAATGACTTACACTGTTAAAGGATTATCAAAATAGTTGCTATTATCAGTTCTAATTTTAATATTCAGTTCAATTAGGGCATAAATTACATTTTAACAAGTGCAATTTAAGAGTGTGCTTCTCCACAACAATCTCACCAAAAGTTATGGAGACGACATACACAAAATATCAAAAATACCCTCCTCTACATCCTTCCTCCTTGATAAAAGTCAACATTTATTACCGCCAGGATCTTGTCCCCCTCTTGGAGTCTTCCATCCAACGCTGCAGCTCCATCTTCTTTTATTTTGGACACATATATGCCACTGTCATTCACTACAAACTGCTGGTCCACGCCCCCAACTATATTGAAGCCCAAGCCTAAAACAAACAAACAAACAAAAAAAACAACACACAGACACAGGCACGAGGTTTTTGAGTACAATTCAATAAGCACATTCACTGAATTGTTATCCAGGGCACAAGTCGCTGATCCACTCATTGCATTTATCTCAATGGATCAAAGTACAAGATGAATAATTCCAACGTTGTACAGCTACTCAAAGGTGTGTTCAGATAAACACCAGTTCACATAAGGTTACATAACAAGTGTAAACTGTGTAAAGACATTACTGTCATGAAGCTAAATAAAGCTTTCTAACTGTACAGCGCCACTGGCTTCAATGGAGAAACTGACACACAGGTCACAGTCTTAACAGGCCGAGCTGTAACGTTACTTTTAAGGCTTTTAACACAGCGTCAAAGTGCATAAATCATTGTTTTTTTCTTGTAAACTGAGTTGTAAGAGCTCAGTTGGCTTCCACAACTCAACACCCCTGCTTGTACTACACGCTAACACATGGTGGGAGGAGGTTTTGTTATTTTTGATTCGCAAATTAGCCATTAGCTTCAGGATACACACTACCTTCACTAGCGTTGATTTTTTTTTTTTTGCTGCTACGTAACGTTAGCTAGCTAGCAGCGTAACCGCCGTCTGCTAACGGTGCGTCAAGTTATTCAGTCTTCTTACCTGCCGGTCCTCGCTTCAGTTTTATGTCCACCACGTTGGGTGAGGAGTGCAGAGAGCCATTCATTTTGCCAAGAGGCCAGACGATTAAAATGAGTCTTCAGAGAAAGAGGGGGACCAACTATTTATCTGAAGGTGAACTCATTGAGGAGTTTCGATTTGCTTCCTTCGGCACATTGGGTGGTTTGCGGTTGTGCTGCCCCCTGGTGGGATGAGGCGGAACTGCAGGCCGACCTTTGAATTACAAATCAGGGAGGCAAATCAGAAAACCCAGATGCAAAACACTACCGATAAATTGATCCCACGATGACGTCATGTAATGTTTACTACTTCTCCTACTAATGTTAAATCCTTACCAGTGGGGGACGAAGTATTCAGGTGTTTTACTTAAGTAAAAATAGCAATACCACACTGAAAATACTCCACTACAAGTAAAAGTCCTGTATTCAAAACCATACTTAAGTAAACGTATGCAAGTATTATCAGCAGAATTTACTTAAAGTATCAAAAGTAAAAGTACTCATTATGCAGAATAATGGTCCCTGTCAGTGTTTACCTGTTATACATTTTCCTGGATTAACATTACTGCTGCATTAATGTGTATGTTGCATTTTACTGCTGTAGTTGTTTAAGGTTGTGATAATTTTAACTACTTTTTATACTGTTGGGTAATTTAATATACAGCAATGCATCATATTCTATAAGATCATTATGTGTTTGTAGCATCGCTGTCCCGTGAGAACCATGATTCTCTAAAAAGTCAACTTTTCATGAGCTTTGTGACGGAGCATTTTCCAGCTAATCCCAGGGGGGATTTAAATAGTTTATTTGGCTTAAGAAGGAGGCGATTTTTCTCAACCCATAAAGGAACGCCTGATCCTTCAGTTTATCAGAAAAATTAAAAATCAAAATCACCAAATTTGGAGATACATGGTTTCTCACTGGACAAGAAGGGTATGAAAAATTGTAATCTGAAAAGTAACTAAAGCTGTCAGACAAATGCAGTGAAGTAAAAAGTACAATATTTGTACTCTGAGATGTAGTGAATTAGAAGTTTAAAGATGCATAAAATGGAAATATTCAAGTACCAGGGATTTGTACTTAAGGACAGTACTTGAGGAAATGTACTTAGTTTTAGTCCACCACTGCTTTCAGTACATATATCACTCATTTTATTGTCCGTCTACACATTTTAAATTCTACTTAGATGGCGTTGTTTTTACTGTACCTTAGTGTACCAAGTGTTTTCTTAAAATTGTGTTATTAATATAACAGTGAATTTGCTCCCACGGTAATATAATGTAATTTAATACAAGTACTAATAGCAGCCACCAATACATGCATTACAAAAATACTACACTAAATATAAAAGGTCCTGCATTTAAAATGTTACTTATGCAGAAGTATAAAAATGTACTTAAAGTATCCAAAGTTAAAGCCCTTTTGATACTTTAAGTACCTATATCTCTAATTTTGACACTGCAGTCACATTTTAGATTCTAACTAGACTGTGTTCTCTTAACATTTTATTTTATCCTGTGTTGTACTTTTTCATTTATTTCTAATTCATTATTATACTATTTAATCTTTATTTCATGTTCTGTCTTCTATGTTTAAAGCACTTTGAGCTACAGTCAATGAATGAATTGTTTTATACAAATAAAATGATTCTACCACTGTAATACACCAAATGCACAGGGGTAGCAAAGAACGGGAACAGGAAAACTAGCATTTATTATGTGTACAGGCATGTAGCTCATGAAAAGTGTACAATATTCTGAATCAAACAGCATTATCAGTCATTATTTGTTTGTTGCCCTTTATTTATAAGCATATAATCTCAAAATACTGTACCACTCTCATCTTTGGCAACAAATCAGAGAGCTCATCCCTCCTCTTTTCAATGTTTTACTTTAATTTGAGCCTCTCTTTTTTTTTGCTATTAGATTTGACTTCAACATGAAATCATAATTCAGTGTGAGAGCTCAGGAGGATTAATACTGCAGAGGGGAGGAGCTCAACGTTGGTATATAAATACGTGTTAAGAAACTTCATCAGTAGCCTGCTGTGTGTTAACAGGCCAGTGAAGGGGGTCTTGGGGGTCGGCCAACACTGAAGTAAGACGGTGAAAAGGAGACCAAGTTGATTTGCAGCAGCACACTCTCATGCATTACAAAGGCTTATTGAGATTTTGATATAAAGGACAGAATAATAAACGTACACGTACTGTAAACAAAATACAGCATACTAGTGGAAAATGTATGAAATGTTTGGGACAGCACATACTTTTCCACTTGGCCTACAATCTTTTCATTAGGTATAAATTAGTATTTCCTTACAAGATGCACTTTATCTCATTCACTACTTGTATACTGTTATGTTCTAAAATATATTGGATTGTGAGTGGCTATAACATGAGATCCAGACAAAAAGAAAAGAAAAGGATTATAGTGCGCAGACCTGGGTTAATCAGCCATCTGTTCTGTAATAAATGACGTTGAAGTGCCAGGTGGGCAAAGGTTGCACTTCGCTGACTACTGTGCCTCAAAAACTCCATCAAGGTATTTGAAAGGATTTCAAATACGATGGTAAAGTTTGAGCTAGGTCTCCTGTACAGCATGTGGTTTTAGTAGCTCTGTGATTCAGATCATGCTCGGGGCTGCACTGTGGAGGATGACGTCTCCAGTCACTCGCACCAGGGTCACTTCCTCCAGCCCGCCGACTCTGTGCTCGTACTCCAGCAGGTGGGTGCCGTCCACCGCCACTTTAAACATGTCCTCCTCCACAAGGATCTTCAGCTGCAGCGAGAGCAACAGAAACTTTATGAATGGTGATGTCCCAGGACTTACCCAAGACTAACAGTCTAGTATGAAACATAAGATGTTGGTTACACCCGTGTTCAATATCTTGCGTGACACACTGAGTAATCACAATCAAGCTGACCAACAACTTGGAACAAAACTCCCTTGCTCCAGCATTTGTCTGAATTGGTCATTGGTCTGGTGTTATAGGCTCCGAACACTCACACAGGTGTTCAGAGTAATCATAATTAGAGATTCCGACTTATAAATAGCGTTCATGTCAACATCCAGGTCTTAAATTACGACAGGGAAACTCTGTCCCACTTGGCGCTTCATAATACAGAAGTGCCCACAAATCAAGGAAATGAGGACGTCAGACAAAGTCTGTGGTTCAAGGTGATTAAACTCCAGTTTAAAGAACATTGTGTTACTGTCAATCCACATTATTTTTAACCCTCACTTCTCTACCATCCATCCCAGGTGACGTGAACGTGGCAGTAAGTTGGGCGAATAAGGATGATAAAGGCGAATGTTCCACATCCCTCCTTCAATTCAGGACCTTTGTTGCATGTCATCCCCCGTAAGTCTTACGTATAAAATAAAAAGGGGAAAAAAAAACCCTAACAGGAGAGATGAAATTCTGCATTTCGTTGTCTCAGTACTTGTACTGTGTGCAGTGACAATAAAGTTAAAGCCTGTGTGGGTGGACCAAAGGTGTGACATTGACATGAATAAAATTGTAATTGCATTATGAATAAAATAAGCATGTTTTTGTGCTTTCCAATCAATTACTCTAACAATTTACCTCAAAACGCTGTCCCTGAACAAATGGGAAGCCTGCTTCTCGCTCCTCTGGCCCCCAACATCCACCTAGGTTGGAGTTTCTGACAATAGTTTGCTCGTGAAATCGGGGATTGAAGTGAAAGACGACATCTGGACCTTTGATGAAGTCAACTTGGAACCTGCAAGAAAGAGATCAGGGCTGAGTGCTGCTGGCGACTAATCATTCTTCCACTGTTCAATTAATAAAATAAATGTGGCTTGAACAAAAAAAAAAAAATTACAGTAATGATAATTAATTTATTTCATTTTATTTTGCAGAACAAAAGCTTCATTTCACTGAGAGTAATGGTGCAGAGTGGAGAGGGGCCAGGCTGGTTATTGAAAGGCATCCAGTGATGTTCCTCAAACAGAAAGCATCACTGACAGCAGAATTAGAGCATAACTGTTGTTTTATACCTGTCTGCACCGGGAACGGGCTCCCCAACTATTGTGATTAAAAGTTGTGGCATAATTCCAGCATGAAGTGGGAGATCATACGGCACCATCTGTAAGAAATATTTATATTTTAAAATCACGACAATACAGTTACCATGCTCTATTTATAAATGAAGTTAAAAAAAAAGTATAATGAGAAATGATAATTTACTGTGTTTATTAAGCAAAAACACACAAATGGAAACAGTGTTTAACCTGTTTATAATATCCAGGCAGAAGCAGAATTGTTCACATTTTATCACCAATACTCTGAACTTAGTAATATTTAGTTATGTGCTTAATAACATAAAGTAAAGAGGGAACGTTTAGTTAAATATTATTCAAAACTTTGATCCAGCCCACATTCCTAATGCAACACACCAGTGAGTCATCATCTCCTTCATTTATAACACTCTCATGCAATTCACAATGATTAGTCAAGACAATGACAGAAAAAAATAATAAGAAAGTAAAATCTGGAGTTTTCAACATTTTTACTACAACAAGGCATCGGCTGTACAAACTGACTTCTGAGCAAAATGAGAGAAAACAAAAAAGACCTTTGAATTATAACCATGTGACAAGGTAATGTGTAAGTAGAGATAAACATTGTACACAAATTGTAATCAAACTGTGATTTTATCGTAGTATATAAAGGTGTCTTAATACAGAAAACATGAGTTTCGTGTAAAAGTGTAATTTTAAATCATATTGCACTTGATTAAAACAATACATTCCCCAGGCAGATTGAGCACAAACCCTAACTGTGTTCTGTGTATATATTCAGTCTTTGGCACATTTTCTTGTAGCCTAATCAAACCACATGTTGATTCTGGAAGTGATGTCCTTGTCCGACTGAAAAGTTGAGTTCATTGGTTTCAATTATATGGTGGATTATATCTGGGCTGAAAGACAAGAATAGATTTTTGATAACTACTTTTGAAGATTTGTTGATTCTGTTTTATGTCTTGCTTTGCACCCCAGCAGAGCCCAAGATACAGAAAGAAATAATCCAAATGCAGAAACCTGCAGTAAATCCCAACAAGGCAAGAAACAAACTTTTTGGATTTTTGGCTACTTTTTCCACCAGTAGCAGCAGACACCAAGTCAGTCACATTGAATATTTTAGAAGACACCCTGTACTAGAGCAGAACTGAATATCAATATGATGACCAGCTAAAGAGGCTGGCTGCGTAGATGTACATTTAGCTGGTTGTAATTTCCCACTCTGAATACCAAAGACTGCCACCCGAAGACAGATGCTCCACACCAAAACAAAAACACAACAGCAAAGAAATGCAGCAAGCAAGCAACATAATGTTATTTGTAAACAGTGCTAGTACTCACCAGCATGCCTCCTGGAGCGGCAGGCCCACCGTATGGACCCATAGGCCCAGGGCCAGGACCAAAGGGGCCAGGGGCAGGAGGGAAGCCTCCACCTGCAGGTGGTCCCCATGACCCAGGGGGTATTGGGGGAAAGCCTCCAGCAGGGAATGGAGGGAAAGAGCCAGGGCCAGCTGGAGGGGGGAATGCACCTGGACCACCTGGTCCGTACATCCCATTGCCTCCTCCTGGCTGACTTCCTGGGAAAGGCACATTTGGATAAGGCCCAGGGGGAGCTCCAGGGCCAGAAGGAAATGGTCCAGTTGGGTAAGGAACAGGGCCTCCGGGTAGCTGTCCTGGAGCTCCTTCAGGTGGGTACTGCCCAGGGAACTGCCCAGGAAACTGACCAGGGAACTGACCAGGGGCTCCAGGGCTAGAGGGGAACTGCCCTGGAGCTCCTGGTGCAGGTGGATATTGTCCAGGTATCCCAGGACCAGGGGGGAACCCACCAGGTGCTGAAGGAGGACCTGGGTATTGCCCTGGTGCTCCAGGACCAGAGGGAAATGGGAACTGCCCTGGCGCCCCTGGGCCAGATGATCCGCCAGCGAAGTCAACCGGAGCGGTGGGCTGGGTGGGAGCTCCTGGGGCTGAACCAGGCCATCCTGGGTTTGCAGGAGGTGGAGGGTTTCCGGCAGGGGCAGACGGGTTAGTGTTCCCTATTTTCTTTGCCTGGCTTTGACTGTCGTCTCCTAAGGCATCAGCCAGCTAAAGTAGAAGAGAAAGGAAAGTGACTCTCTCTGTCTACAATAAAAGATCTGTTTAACCGGTGGCTGCCAGTAAATCATAAAATGATGTAAAATTGTGCAATCCTTTGAACTCACCGAGAAATCTGACATGATCTAAAAGAAAAGATAAGACACAACTTTCATTAGTTTTATTAGGAAGTTACAACAACCGATTATAACAAGCTGTCAAACACTGGAAGGCATGTCACAGAGGCTCTGAGTAATAGCAGACTAAATGTTTCCATCCCCGACTGGTGATCAACAAAATCCGTTTGGGCAGAGTCGAAAAACAGCTTGACCCAACTGAAATATTATTACAACAAGCTATACAGATGCTACACTGACTTTAGCTGCATATTGACGGGGATATAGTTTTTAAAATGTCTAGTTAACTGATGTTACACAGTTTGCTAACGACCTAGCTAACAGAAGCTAACTGATAGTTAACTAACGTTCGGATGGTTAGCTCGTTTGTTTATCTCAGCTTCACGGTGTCAAAAGACAGTAAGTAGTAAAAACTGATATTTCATGCTACCTCGCCAGAAGATGGACTCCTCTCAAATGATAGTGGGTAACAGTGATTATTTATCCAGCTGTGGAAGCCAGGTAGCCAGCTAATTTAGCCTCCCGAAGCACAGAACTACAAGCTAACGTTGGATCTGCTCTCACAACTACAACTCTCGAAGGAAGGGCGCACACGCGCTTCAGTGATGACGTATTCTGAAGGATGGGCGCGTTCCGGAGATATTACACACACACACACACACACACACACACACACACACCCTAATAAACTAACAAAACAAGTTATATAAAAGTATAAAGAAAATAAGAGCATGACGACCTTGTGAGAAAAATGTTTTAAAAGTCATAAAGTAACATACACACAGATAAACTAAACATTTATAAGGATGATTAATGTGATTTTTATCGATTAGGGAAAGAAATAATCTCATTCATTCTTTTTAATCTGCAAGGCACTATCTCTGTCTATATTCTACTGAGGGCCAGACTAACCTCCTCTCTCCAAAAAATTAGCTTTTTAATTTTTTTAAATATATTTTTTCTTGTTCATTATTTTTTTTATGTATTATATTTTATGATTCATTTGTCATTTTTCTCTGTGTGAAGCACTTTGTACTTGTTTTCACAAGTTCTCTATAAATAAAGTTTATTATTTTTATCATTATCAACCCCCCTCTTGTTGTTCCTATCCTGGAATACTAACTGAACCTCAACTTTGCTGTATTGTCATTTAGTTTGTAGTAATGTGATAAAACACAAATTTATTTAGGAATGTGCATCACGTAGGCAGGTGTCATGTCATGGAGGAAAAAAAACATTTAGTGCTCTCAAATTACAGATTAATGTACATAAATCACTGTTGACTGCTCTTGAATTAATAATTTGTTCATATGAATTAACAGGACATAACAATATTGCCTTGTTGGTTATTCATCCTTGTATATACAAAAGAAAAAGGAGATGGAAGTTAAGGAGGTTTTGTACAATTTTTGGTACTGCTGTCTGCTGGTAAGATTACAAGAACACAGCTGCTGAGTAAACTGAGAGAGTAAGCAGGTAGATATCATAGTGAGCAAAATAACCTTTGACTCTGTGACAAAAGTCATAAAATAAAGCAAAGTTATTTTTGAATAATTGCTCTTTACACCCAGCGCTGCCAGAATGTAGGAAAATTAAAATCCTGCATCGTACAGTAGTACTATCAGCTGAATATACTTATGTATTAAAAGTACAAAAATGTGCCCTGCTAGTGTTATATTACTATATATTATATTACTGGATTGGTAATACTGGGACACTGATAAGTAAGTAGCATTTTAATGTTGTAGTTTGTGAAGGTGGACCTCATATTGTTGGGTAGTTTCATCTATAACAATTCATTGTATTTTATAAAATTAGTCTATATTTTGTATATAAAAACTTAATCTGCAAAGTAACTTATTAGTAACTAAAGTTAAACTAAATGTTAAATGGTACAGTTTAATAAGTCTCAATTTATTTTAATAAACTGCTAAAGCTGTAGGACAATAGTGAGGAGAGCTTTATGACAAACTTTTGAGGGAGGGGGCGCTTGTTTGGGATTGGTCAAACCAGTCACAAGATGATGTGAAGTAAAAAAAAAAAGAAACATTGAAAGCGTCTCTACCATTCAGAGCAGCAGCAGCAGCTTCAGGGGATTTTTTTAACTCTACAACAATGGTAAGTTGTTCGATGCTGTTGCGACAGAGCAGTCGTCACTGTCGTTTCTGCTTTTTAATCGCGTGCTCTTAACAAATGTGAACTTCCGGGGACTATTGAGGAAAAGTAAGGTCGCAGACTGGCTAGCGTTAGCCTGCTAGCCTAGCATTAGTTACACCCTCTGTCCATTGTATCAGCGTCAAGCTAGCAAGAATAGAAATGTTGAATTCCCGGTTACGGATTTCAGAATAAAACTACTGTTTGCGAAGAAACGATGAGGTGAAAATTCTGAATTACAGTATTTTATAAATGAATTGCTTTGGCTCAGAGTTTCAGTTTGCAAAACTATTAACAAGAAATGCTGTAAAAACATCAATAATATATCAGGTAATATCTCACACACAAGTTTATCAGCATCACAGCATTAAATATGTTCGTCACTGCATTTTAATAGTTACATTTTAAGACAAAATTAAAATCAAATAATCCTACATTCAAAGTAAAATGTTGATTGTGATTGTAGTTCACAGTATTGGTTTACTTTTTCTGTTCTTTATCAACCCCGAAGTTTGTATTTTATTCAAATCACAAAATATTAGATGCTGCAGTCATTTGTAAGTTTAGTCATTAGAAATACAGTAAACTACTGTAGTATTTTATTACAATATTTGGCAGTAATCAAAAGGAAAGAAAAGGCACTTATTTCCTTTTTGTAAAACACTGACTATTATTTTGCAATGCTGCTCACCAGAGTAAATTTGTTAAAATAAGGATAAATACTTGCAACATGTTTATTTGATTCAGTGATCTGTATGTTTAGTAATAAGCATTTGAACATGTACTAATATGAGGTGGATGTATTCTAAGGATTTACTATGTGATTGAGTGTTTTGTGCTATGTGTGTAAGCACAGAATTTCTTTTTAAATTGAAGAATTTCAGTTTGGCCCTGTTGTGAAAACTGAGCCAAGCAATAATAAAATACTGTATATCAGCAGAGATCACAGGGTAAAGGTATCAGCTCTTATTAACTAGTTATATGATTTAGGACGACAGCTAATGATGATTTTTATAATCGATTAATTTACAGATTATCTGGATTGTTTTTTTTCTGTAAAGTAGTAAAGCATGTCCATTATAATTTATCAGAGTCCAAAGTGACATCTTCAAATGTCTTTTGTTCAAAGATATTCAGTTTGCTATCATATGAAAGAGAAATCCTCACACCAGAGATGCTGAATCCACAGAATAATTTTTGCTTGAAAAATGACGGAAAACGATAAACCGATTATGAAAAATGTTGCTGATTGATTTTCTTTTGATGGACTAATCATTTTACCTCTTCATATGCTGCTTCTCGAATTTTCCAGACACGCTGTATGCTTTTATTTTGAAGACCAACCTAGCGGGCTTCCTGTCATGGTGTAGCTCTGTGCGGCTAGCTTGTCGCAGCAGGTCGCAGTGATGTGTTTCAACACGTCTGGTTTTCGGGAGATGCCTTAACGCTAGCTCGCTTGCTTATCATTATGATCAGTGTTTCCCTCCGGGTTTTTGGCCGCGTGTCATGACAGCCCGACTGTCTTCAGTGTCGATCAATATTTGGCCGGAGTTACTGCCTCATTTTCACATACGAGATACATTAAATTAACTGGATAGTTTAAGTTAGCCGACTCTCGTTTCCTGGCTGAATTAGCAGCCAAATTAGCAACCTAGCTGTCAGTGGCTGGAGGAATTTAAACCAGAAGCAAACCAGTGGCCACCTCCGGCTTTTACTGTCATCCCTGTTTCCCATCATTTTCCTAGGCATCCTGTTTTTCAACTCCCAACCACAGACACTCCACGCTCTTTTCTTAATCTGTAAAGATCCCTCTCTGAGCTCAGTGAAATCCTGACTCCCACCAGCCATCTGTTCAGGAAGGTGTAATTATAGAATTCAGAGACTCTTAAAGAGTTTATGTCTTTGTGGTGGAGTTATGTAATGTTGTGTGTGTGGACGTGACAGAGGTTCAGACCAATAAAATCCTGTTGAGACTGGTGTATTGTTTTCTGTCTGAATAAAGCTTGTGGGTCAGATTGGACTCCTGCACAAAGATAGTTTTAAATAAAGGTTTTTATTTTAACATTGGCTTTTAATTCAGAATACTTACTAAGCAATAAAATGCATGGAATCTACAGTCTGTGGCTCTGCAGTTGTCTTCCATACATATAAACCCTCTGCAAATATCCTTAAAAACATGAGGCCAAATTAAACGCAACTTATTTAGCAGTAGATTAAGATACCCAGATATGTTTTATTTATATTTTTCTTATTATAAGCAACACAACATGATACAACACAACATGACAGTAAATGAATTACATCAATTACATGGTGTAAGATACGTTCTATGTAAAAATGAATAAATCCTAATGTGTAATGAGGAGGACGAAAATTATTTTGTGGGTTTTTCACAGGGAAACAAATGAGGATCTCTGCAGGAGTTTTTCACACGTGTGTGTGTGTGTGTGTGTGTGTGTGTGTGTGTGTGTGTGTGTGTGAAGTAGGTGGAAGTGAAAAATCTTGATTTAAATGACAGTATAAACTTCTTACAGGCTCTATAAGCTTTGTGCTATGCAGAATAAAGGCATCATATTACTATTACATATTATCTATAAATCAGACACATTAGTCCAGGTGAATACTATGATCTGTGTGTGGTGTCCTTTTTAGTTTTAAATCCAAAAATCAAGGCTTTGGTTTGTTAGCTATGTACAAAAACAAACAAAAAAAGAACATAAAAAATAAATACAGAAAAATTGCGCAGTTTAATCTGTGTACAGTGTCACTGCTATTAAAAACAAAAACTGTACTGATGTATTTGCATGTTTCTCCTATTTTTTTTTTTTGTCAGAGTGAATCACTGGTGGTGTGTGATGTGGATGAAGATCTGGTTAAAAAGCTGAAGCAGTTCCGTTTCCGGAAGGAGACCAATAACGCGGCCATCATTAGTGAGTATACGAAACACATTTTCTGTCATTCACTTTCTTCTCTTGCAGGTTTTTTAGATAATGTGCTCTAGGTCAAACAGTAACAGGGAAGATGGTGTGAGTCCAAGGCCCAAGTGGAGTCTAGTAGAAACATTAATCCCTCATAATGTGTTGTTAGTTTTTATTTTTGTGTTACAATGTGACTCTTTGTTGTTGTCCTTGGCAGTTTACATAAACCAAAACCGTAAGTCACAACTTGTGGGTTGAATGTACCATTAATGCTCACACTGCTTCCTGCTGTGTGGAACAAAATGGAGGCAGACACACTGCCTCTTTAAACACTTTAAATGTGTGTGTGTGTGTGTGTGTGTGTGTGATGTCGAGCTCTTTCATGTGTGGTTAGGATTTCCTAGTGTGTTGCTGGCTTTAAAGCCAGCAGTTGAAGACAGATGTTGTCGGTTTGACAAACTCAGTCAAACGTAAGGAAAAGAAAAGCAGAAAAAGTTCCATGATATTAGAGAGGGAAATGTGAGCCAGCTACACTATATATCTGGAGAAAGTTATCTCCAAATACAGCAGGTGGTGTGACAGTTTAGTGTGCATCAGTTTGAAGCTTTATCCTCCTCTATCTCTGGATCAAAATGTCATTGCTGCTAAATTGGATTAGGAGTGTGTTTGCATGGCATGGATGCTGACTCAAAGGCATACACACTTTTTACACAGAAAGTACATTTGTAACAGGAAATATGAGCAAAAATATAATGTAGCTTGTTTGTTTTTTGTTGAGGTTTTTAAATTATTGTTAGTATTTTATTATTTTTCATACAGAACATATGTGTTACTTTTGAACATAGCCACTACTACTGTTACTTCTATTTCCACTACGAAACTCATGTGATGGTTTCCATTCAGCTGTTGACTTGATGTTTTCTTTCTTTACACCTCAGTGAAGATCGATAAAGACAAGCAGCTGGTTATTCTCGAAGAGGAACACGAGGTACGTTAGCTTTTAAACTTTATTAAACATTATAATATGATGTACTTAATTCTTGTGACTGCACATAATCCAGTGCAAGTTCATATTCAACTTTCACATTTTAAATTTAGATTTAAAGGTACCAAACTGAATTCTTTAATGATTAAATTCACACAAAGAGGTGATAATGAACTTAGTGTGGTTAAACTTGTTTTGGCCTCTCAGCTGTTTAATGTTAATGAATAACTGCTTTTCTAGATAAAGTGTAACGGAGACAGAGTGCCTCACTGAACTGTTCATTACATATGTGCCTCCTTTAGGATATTTCTCCTGATGATCTAAAGGATGAACTGCCCGAGAGACAGCCGAGATATCCTTTGAATAAGTGACCTGTTGTATTGTAACAGAATTTAAATGATGTTGTTTTTACTCTGTTGCACATCATCACTCTGTGATGTTGATGCACTCCAGCAGTTACTCTAGTTTACGATTAAGTGTTATAATATATTCTTCCTGCAACATGGCCTGTGTTTTTAAATAGTTTTAAGGTAGATTTTTATTTGAAATATTATCTTAATTCATTCCTGTTAACGGAATTAGAAAGTCAAGTCCTGTTTTAGTTTTGCATTCTTTCTGTCTTGACCGTGTTTTATTGCAATGAGTGTAATCTGTGAACTGTCCTTAGCACCAGGAACATTTATCGTCTACAGTTATAAATACCAACATGATGATGGCCGTGTTTCCTATCCTCTCTGCTTCATCTTCTCCAGTCCAGTGGGTAAGAACACCTCTGGAGTTACTTTGGAACGAATGGTACATATTGTTCACTGCACTGTTTTATCATTCAGGGACATTTTTGTTAACGTTGGCATATTTGTGTTTTCGGCAGGCTGCAGACCAGAGCAGCAGATGATGTACGCGGGAAGCAAAAACAAACTGGTGCATACCGTTCAACTGTCCAAGGTTGGTGAGCGGCTTCTAACACTGATGCTAAGTCATAATAAATTAGTACTGGGGTGTAATTAATGCAACACTGAAATAATAGAATAGTGTAATATTTGCCAGATAGGTGCTAAAAATCGAATAAAACGTCACAAACCACTTTGGTCCGGACTGAAATACCTCAACCACTGTTGGATGGATTTCCATAAAATTTGGCTCAGACATTCATGTTCCCCTCGGGATGAATTGTAATCACTTTGGTGACGTCTTAACTCTTCATCTAGCGCCATCATCAGGTCAAAATTTTAATTTGTCCAATACTTTGGTCTATGACCAATTAGCTGCAAAACTAATGACAGCAAATGTTAGCATGCTAACACACTAAGCTAATATGGTGAACATGGGAAATCATTAGACCCGCTTAACAGCATTAGCATCGTCACTGTGAGCATGTTAGCTTTCTGACGTCAGCATTTAGCTCAAAGCACCACTGTGCCTAAGTACAGCCTCACAGAGCCGCTAACATGGCATGTAGACTGTTAGTCTTTATATTTAATTGTGGCAGTTAATGTAGTGATGGCATGTAATTTGTGTGATTTTTCATCCATTTATATGGGTATTTTATTACATTATTTAACATCTATTGCATTATTAGCTGGTACCATGCTTTGCACTAAACTGCATCCTAAGACTTTCCTCTTATTGTATTTAAAGAAAATTCTAATCCCGCTCTTTCTTTGCTCCTTTTTATTTATTTTTTTAACCAGGTGTTTGAGATCAGAAACACAGAGGACCTAACGGAGGAATGGCTTAGAGAGAAACTTGGGTTCTTCGGCTAAAGTCGTCTCATCCAGTGGTCTGGGATGTGAGGAGGATCCAGATTGCACAACATGTGTCATCTCTTCGGGAGAACACGCCACAGTTAATGTTTCCCTCCTCTTTGTACCAGACCTGATTTTAAATAGTGTTTGCAAATACTTTCTGTTCTCAGTTTTAGGCCTCTTTGGTAGAGTTTACGGCATATTACTATTCAGTGTGCCAGAAGTTTTAGACAATCACAGGAGTTTGTTTACTTCTCTGTGACTGTCGACATGTGTGGCACTGACTAAACCTCACCCATCAGCCTAAAACTGAAAATACTATTTGACGCAGGTCTCCGTTTGTGTCCCATACAATCTCTCCATGTGCCAGTTATGTATCTGTATTAACACTCCCATAGCTCTTAAAGTGGACAGAAATTGCTAGTACTCATCCGCCCTTCCTAAGCATGTTCATTCAGGAGAATTTAAAGGCATTATAACAACGGTTTCTGTTTCTTTAAGTAGTTTACACCCCCCGCGTTAACCTCCTGAGTTTCACCTTTTTATGTTTAATAATTTTTCATAATTTGAGGGATTAGATAGATTTTTTTTAGTTTTTTTCTGGTGTACGTAGGGTTATGTAAGCGTATATTTTATAGCAGTAATTAGCTTTTGTTGTGAAAACAAACTTCCTGCCAGAACATCTGAACAATCATAGATAAAATCCAGAAAACAATATAGAGTTCAGCTTTAGTCAGTCTCTCCTTCAGTATTAATTTATGGTCATTTAAATTATAATTTAGGTAACAAACTGTCAATAACAATAACACTAAGACCATTTCACAAGTGGAACTCCTAAGACTTATATATGACGTGTTGTACCTTCTCCTGTGTTCATGAACAAGCTGGCAGAGGCCCTCTGGTGCTTATCACCCTGCAGATCTGCCCGTTAGTCCATCCTCAGATCACATCTTTTCGTCTCTGTTTAGAGAAAAGAAACGGTGTGACTCGTGGGTTAAGCTGTATTCGGCCTGTGACCTGCAGATTTGTTACAACGATATCACGCTCCTGAAAACAATATTACCACTGAAACATTCCAAACTGAACAATTTATTACTTACAACAAACCTCCGTGTCTAGCGACCATGACAGTCTTGAAAACACTGCACACAGGGTGGCATTCCCCACCTTCTTTTTAATCTACTGGGCTACTGTACTCTGTATACGTGGGTCACTGTGTCTTTAGGGAGATTGTTAGCTAATATTGTGCATTATAGCTATTGCTGTTATTAGTGTTTCTGAATGTTGTGCTTCATTCTGATGTAAAGCCTCTTTGATTGCTTACAGCCTTAAGAATGATGGCTGCGACTTCTCCAAATGCCAGTTGTGCTTAATATTTAGACTTGGTAAAAGGTAAAAGACAGCATCTGGGTAATTTACATTTTCCGCACAGAACCGGGGTCGACCAATATAGCTTGAAGGCTGATAATATTTGTGTCTTGAATGTGCCAGCTGCTCATATTTCATGCCAATATCTAATATCCACAGTGCAGTCTATAAGTATTTATACAGTTACACTGTTGATCTGTATTCCATCATGTTGGGTCTGAAATTAAACATAGATTAACATGACAAATTTTAGCTCTCAGCACATTTCAAATCCAGTGTATTTGGCTATTTTTCATGCCCAAAAGTGATAGTTCTTCCTTGTTTCATGCTGAAGATCCTCTAAAACAGCACTTAAACCAATCCATCACACTAAATCTCCAAACCACTTGCTAATACTTTAAGGATTAGCGGCTCTTAACAGCAGGGTGACCAGCCCCAGATAGTTAAAGCTACATAAAATGTACTTAAAATTGTATTGCAGGTGCTACAGACTGGTTTTATGTGAGCGTTGAGAGAGAAACCTCCATTATAACTGTGGTGGATGACTGGAGTGGCAGATTTCTGATTAATAAAAGCCTGATATCAGCGCCGTATATTGGTCAGACCCCAATAAAGAATAATAGGCACAAATGAATCCCACATGTTCGCTCATCAGTGTCATCTCTTATTGAGAAACTCCTACATTGGAAACAGATATGGGAGGATTGTGGCTGATTTAAAGCTCCAAGGCAAGAAATCACCACCTAATGTATGATGTCATACTGCTGAGTCTACCATACCAATGCCTTGTCTTAATTATTATTATTATTTTTTTTTTGTTATATTTACATCTGTTTTTAAAAAAAATCATGAGGCCAAAATGAAAACATGACACAAATATGTTTTGTGAGAAAAATAGAAGGTGATTGGATAAGATTTGTCAGGGGATTATAATGTTTTACTAGTTACTTTTTTTTTTTAAACTTTCTGATCTGTAAAGTCCAAGAGACATCATCTTTTTTTCTATTTAAGTGTAATCTTGGTTATAATAAATATAATAGAAACTGTTTCTTTTTCTAGAGATGTGACTCAAAGATATGTACGCACAATCACACCATTTCATGTAAATCATGTATTGATGTCAAATGTTAGACATTAATCATTCATGATTTACATGTCAGGGCAGGGTTTAATCCAACAGGAACAATGGGGTATAACTGTAATCACTTGTTTGGCTGTCTACTGATAACATCGAAGCTAAGATTTACACTGTCAGCTTGATATTAGCCAGTATTATGCTGCTGTAGCAGAGAAACATAACTCCAACGTGGGTCATTCTCATGTTTATAATGGTTTCTGTTTTTGGTTTCTTCTTTCTTGAGCTGAAGTTGTACGCTGTGCTTTATGGGGAAAGGAAGTTTTATGATCCTATGACCTGCAAAACCCTTTCAAAACTTAAGGTAGATTTTCAAAAATGCACAGTCAATCTGAAATCAAAGACGTGGTTTGTTTTAAAGGACATGGTTTGTTTTGACAAGAGCAATACTGGCTAACTCTGAAACAGTCTTTGTATGTAATTTGAAACGTGCAATGTACTGGTTTTGATGTGAATATGTAGCTGTTGTCTTTTTAAAACGAAATTCTTAAAACCTCTAAAATGTGGAGATCTACTGTAAAAGAAGTGCATGCTTCAATGTATGTCTGAACAGTTTTCATAAGCCTGACGGAAGTTTCCTAATGACATATTCAAGAATGTGCTACTCTGGCGCATGCATTCTTTACAGAACATTTTAAATTATTAAGTAAATTTTATTAGACTGATGCAATTTATTTGCATACACATATAAAAAAAGGGGCAACACTTGCATCTCAAACATCTGGTCTCAGCTGTGTTCTTACTCTATCTGAAATATTTACATACTGACAGTACTTTCTTTGAAGAAACCCTCTGCTACTGCTATTTTTCATGGAAATGGGTTGTTCATTGATCACGTATCAAAATCAGTCTCCCCAGTATATTGATATTGAGCCATGTATCTGGTTATGTCCTGTGGATCTAGTAGCTTTCCCTCCTATGTGGTGAACCTGTTGTATATTTGGCCTCTTGAGTCTTTTACTTTAACCTGCAACTGTGTTGTTCAGCTCTTGGTGTCCTCTCTGATCAAATTCCTACTATTGTATTTTGTTTCATTTTTAATAAAAAACACACCTGAGACATGTATCATAACCAGCTGCCTCATGGCATCAGTGAAACTTGAGATATTTGTATTTTCCCATACTTTATATTGTCCTATTGTCCAAATAAAATGACAGTGATGTTTACTCCTCTGGTTTCTACAGACTGCTGTTTTCAAATGGACACATATGATGTGCTTGTTTATCATATTTAGTCCAACTCTGATGAACACTCATGACTCCTTACAGTTTCACGTTGCACTGAAAAATGGAGAGACTGAACACTAGTGCAGTAAAAGCAACACCATTTTTTCAGAATAAATAAATAGGATAAATATCTGTGTGGCTAATGCTTGTACATATACACATCTATGTACAGTACATACAGCTTGCTTAAATGTACAGCCTGCTTTTAATTTGTGTACTAAACTGTATAAATTACAGTAGATGATTTGGTATTACAAGGACAAAATGCAAATATTCCCTTATAGCATTTTTCAAAACAAAGCTTCAAAATTAAAATGACATACCCCGATAAACAAGCAAAATGTTAATTATTAAAACTATCCATAAGGAATGGAAAGTGTGAATTGGAAAGAGAACAGGACTGATACTCAAAGAAACACTGAAGAATATAAATAACTCCAGAAGATGGCAGTAATGCCACAATATGGACACCAGCTAGCCAAACACTCACTGAAGAAGAAGACACGCTGCCAAATCTCAAATCGGTTGCGAAAGCTGCCTGCATCATCCGCCGACCGAGCCAGGAACCGACGAGCAGAACCGGAGAAAAAAATGGCGTTCACATTCGCGGCCTTTTGTTACATGCTTGCTCTGCTGCTCACGGCGGCGCTTATCTTCTTCGCTATCTGGCATGTAAGTACACATTCAGACAACTTCAGATAAGACTGTTGGCCTGTCACCCCAACGGCGCTGATGAAAGTAGGTGAAAGAGCGAGGAAGGCTGGCAAAGACCGGGCTAACGCTAGGCCAGCTTTGTAGCTTCACTGTAGGGACGTTTTCTGGTTTTACGTAGCTCACCGCGGATCTTGGCAACGTCTGGACAGAACGTATCCAAGCTAACTCCATAGAAACTGCCGCGCGCTCAATGCTCCGTATACGTAATGGAACGCATCCGTTCTAGAATGAATGGCACACACCCTGCCGTTGGCTAGGAGCTAAAGTTAGCTGTCAGTTAAAACACCTAGACAAACACTGTTTTGTTTATACGTCGTATTATCGTAATCTCTTTTCATTGTTCACCTTTTATTAACCGTATTCTGATTATAGCAAACGTCTAGTAAGTTGTCAGGCTTGCCTTATGATTCGTGTTGAGCTAATAGTTAGCAAGCTAGTTAGCAGGCTTAGTTAACGTTAACTCCACTCCTGGAACGACAAACCGCTCTGTGATGGCACTGTCACCTGTCTCCTTGAGCTTCCACCCATTTCCCGACTTGTCACATTTATTCGTCGTGTAACACCGTTAGTTTTATTGTCAAAATGTTGTTTATTGTCAAATGATTGTAAACTTTTAGGAAACGTCCATGATTCAAAAAGTTAGTGAGTTCACAACACATGGTAAACGATAATTCTTTACTAATGTCTCATTCAGCATAATAAAACTGAATGGAATATAACTGAACGTACAATTAAATGTCATGTCATGTCATTACGTTGGTGTTCGGGGTAAACAACGGGAATCATTAGACAAAATGTAGCCTACAAAGAGAACATTGCTTTGCAGGCCAATTAGACAAAATCAAGGCAAATATATATAACTGGAGGAATACGTTCTGTGAGAGGGAGTTCTACTGGAAAAGTGTTGATTGTCTGAAATATTGCACATACTGTTCAATTACAGTATGTTACACATTAAGTTATTGCTCTAAGTTAAAGTTACATTTATTTTGAGCTGATCTCTGTACATTGTTACATTGTGATCTTCTTGTTCCTCCCAGATAATTGCATTTGATGAGCTGAAAACTGATTACAAGAATCCAATAGATCAGTGTAACACTTTAAATCCGGTAAGTGAGACCGCCACACCCGACGCACCTTCCTTTGCCTCTTTGACTGCATGCAAATATGCTCTGTTGAAAGGTTTTTCATTTATTTTAGGATAACTTTATCCGCCTATCTGTCTTTTTTCAATCATTTCTCTGCACTGTTTTGCTAAATAACCTGCCTGTTATGAATTCAGTGATCTTGTCAGCTGTCAACCTCTAACGCCTTTTTGTTGTTTTGTTTTTCCTAATCTGCTTTTTTTTTTTTTTTACACTTTAACTTCAAAAAGACAATTGAAAAGGTCAAAAAGATTAAAAGGGTCAAAATTGCAATAAAGGTTTGTACCAATCTTTAAAATGCCCGCTCAGTTCAACTCAGTATGCAGTCTTGTCATTTTGCACGGAGAAGTGTTTGCAAATGTCTTTTCAGTTAACTAATCTCAGAGTTAAGGAGAGTTTAGCTCGGGATTAGACAACATGCCACCTGTGCCTCAGGTCTTTTATTGTTATGTAGTAGATTATTTTGAAATTGTTTTTTATTTTTAAATTTTGTGAGCATTTTTGACTGTTGTGGATGTTAAGAATATTTTTTTCTATTCTTCAATACCTTTTTTTTAAAGTGCAGTTTTGAGGGTATGAGCATTAACTGAAATAATGGATTGTGCTTTCTATTGTCCATTTTATACCTCATCTAACCAATTAAATTGACTATGTTTTAAGCTGTGTTAAGCTGCTTTTTTAGGTATAGGAGCCACAGTGTATATGTAATAGTGGACAATATTCTGTGGGATGAAATATCCAATTTTATTGATTATAGATAAAGTGTAGCTGTTAACTGAAAAGACTTGCAAATGCTCAAAACATGCATGATCTTTATTACAACCTACCCTTTGTTTGCAAATAGTGTTATAGTTACTGGTACAGTAAATTCCCAGTCAACTCAGACAGTCAGGAAACTTGTCTGGAGTTTGAGACGACAGTAACATGACACCAGGCCTATACACTGTCCTGACAAAGCTTTTATAACAGTAGTCATAGTATCAGGTAAAGTCAGATCAGGTAATTGGATTTTGCAGCAAAGCTTTTTGAACAGTGGATACTTGAGGATGGATCGTGGATACTGAGCTGTGTATCATGGTATAGATTGATGCTTGATTGTCGTTGAAGGGAATCGATTTTAATGGTCCACCTTGAAATTAAACTTTTATTAATACATGTCACATAATCATTTCACTTTTCTGCGAGGTGGAGGCTGCAGTTTAATTCAGCAATTGGCAAAACTAGGCTACTGTATATGAGCTCAGTGTTTGGCTCTGACCCACATCACCTGTGGTTCAGAACAGATGGCTGCAGAATCCCAACACTCCTCAGCTCAGCAATATTTGGGTCCACTGATTGGTTAGTGATTCCACGAGTAGGAGGAGTTGTTTTAGTAAAAAGTACAGATTCCTCTGTCTCTAATCCATGATGCACTCCACAGTACTATCTGCAGTTTTGACCATGGCCAGTCTTTTTGCGTGTGGTACGCTCAGCTCAGTTGGCACATTTTTGTGCTGTGATCAGTTGTTTTGTATTTGGCAGCACAGTGCAGGATTCCAACACATTATAGCCCCCCCTCCCTTCCTGTACTTTCCTCATCCTACACGCCCCTCACCTTTCCATCTGTGGGCTGTTGGTTGCCCCCACCCTCCCGCCCGCCCTCTGCTCTTTTTCAAATGCATGGCTTCCATGTGGTGCCTCCATCTGCCCCCCTGAACCCCCGCACCAGCTCGAACTCTTGTCAACCTGAGGCGGGCTGATGCATCAACACTGCTAGTGCACACAGCATGGTCCGTTTGTCAGGAAGTGGGATGACCTGCAGGTTTGCCCTCACTGCAAAAAGATGTTGATGTTGAGATGCGCAAATATTCTCCAGAGCAAGTTGTTGATGGGTTTCCCCTTTTTTACTTGTGGTCAGACTTGATGATGCATGACATAAAACCAGGGTGGGAAATTAACCTTTTCTGTCCACTTGCAACAGTAGATTTCTAAATTCTACCAGCAACTCGCATGACTTACAAGTCAGTGGTAAAGGCTAAATGTGCTACATGATTTGGCTGCATGGCTAAAAACAGTCACACATTTTGCCTTGCTCTTTGTTTTGCCACATCAGACAGAGGACATCTGAGGGTAACGCATAAGCCTCACTGTGGGAGTTTTGTTTATCAGCCAAGTGGGGTCTTTTTTCCTCAGTTTGGGCTAAGATTTGAGTGTCTTTTTAGCCTTTTTGCAGGTGGCAGGTCTTAATTTTTCACCCTGTTTATTGTGCTACACATTGCGTCAGATCAGTGCATGATAAAGCACTGTTCATGTATTTTGCCTACAGCACGAGAGCTTACTGTGACATTTTTCTGCACATGTAATAATGTGTAGTAATGTAACATCAAGCTGGGCCTGACAGTGTGACACAGAAATTTAAGAACGTGTGTGTGTGTGTGTGTGTGTGTGTGTGTGTGTATAAAACAATTAAAATAAGCATATCACTGTAGCTCATTTGTATTTCACTCCCGTCTTTGACTCTTTGGGGCTGACTGTAATTTTTAGAAGTCTGGCTCTTTAAATAGCTCAGCCTTCTCTTTGTAAAATGGCCTTTGAGGCTCTGTAACTTCATGCTGACCAGTGTGCTTTCACTTCTCACAAGTCACATTTATTCCATATGACACCACACTTTAATTAAGGATTTTGCGTGGACATTTAAAGAATTTGTCTATATATTACTCACAGTGAATCAGCATACAGGCTTATGAGGACAAGGGAGCTGTTGGACTGACTGTTAACTGTATGTAGATTCTGACATTTTCTTTCAATTTTGCTCTTTTCAGCTAGTGCTCCCAGAGTATCTCATCCATTTCTTCTTCTGCGTGATGTTCTTCTGTGCGGCCGAGTGGCTCACCCTCTGTCTCAACTTGCCACTGCTGGCTTATCATGTCTGGAGGTGGGTGTCTCACGTAAATGAATCCATTGTTTTGCCCATCAATAAAATTCAGTACCATTAAATCCGTATTACCCGAGACACTGATGCTCCTGCTTTTCACAGCAAACACCTGCACAAAGCACAGTATAATCTGACTTAACACACTATTTTTCTTTCCCACTGTGATGCAGGTATATGAGCAGACCTGTGATGAGCTGTCCAGGGCTCTACGACCCAACAACCATCATGAATGCTGACATCCTGGCGTTCTGTCAAAAAGAAGGCTGGTGCAAACTGGCTTTCTACCTCCTGTCGTTCTTCTACTATCTCTACGGGTACAAAATAATTTCTCCGCTTTGTTTCTTTGTTGTGAGCGTTCACGTTTTGGTTGCACGTTCAAATAAACATGAGCCTAATTTGCAGAGGACCTTTATGTATAATCTGGGGATGTCCAGTTTGTAAAAATTGGAGAGATGTGCAAATCTGCCACATTTCTAATTGGTAAAGTAAAAAGTAGTGCAGATTAAGTATTCTAATTAAAAGATGTTAAATCTCCTGATAATACTGATCCTGTGCGAACTCTAATCTCATTAAATGAACAGTTTGACATTTTGGATCCTAAATCCGCTTATTCGCTTTCTTGCCCAGACTTAGTTGAGAAAATCAGTACCACCATATTTGCTTAATATGAAGCCACAGTCAGCAGCTGGTTAGCTTAGCTTAGCATAAAAGCTGGAAGCAGGGGGAACAGCTAGCCTGGCTAATCCATATAAAAACCAAAGTGTCAAATGTCAATTTGTTGTTTTGCTATTTCTTGATCTGGACTAGTAACCAGTAACTCTAAAATGGTGAATTGTCGTTTTTACACTTAAGTTTTTGGACGGATTAAACAAACAAGGTAAATGTGTTAATTAGTGAGCTTTACTAGTGCTAATAAGTGGATTTTGTGACCTTTGGACAGAGCCAGGCTAGCTGTTTCCGCCCAAGTCTTTAAGCTAAGCTAAGCTAAGCATCTCCTGGCTGTAGCTTCATATTTACCATACAGAGTGAGAGTGGTATTAATCTTCTCATCTAACTCTCAGCAAGAAAGCAAATGGGTGTATTTCCTTGAATGTTGAGGTCACAATTACCTCTTTAACAAAACAGCCGAATAAGATGTAATAACCTGTAAAATCCAAACATGGTGATGTGTGATATTATCGCGAAACATTTTAAGTGTTGTAACTTGTTTCTTTCCCACTTTCTCTTTTATTTCTCACAGGATGATTTATGTTCTGGTGAGCTCTTAAACCGGACAATGAAGGGAAAAGGATCTGCATGTACAGTAGACGACCAGACACTATGATCTTAGTGCTGGAACACTGGACCTGCTGGAGACCACCGCTCAGCAACACAAGACGCCGTTTCAAGCGGACGAACTCTCGACCCCCAACACAGTGTCATTTTGGAAACATTTAGCCCGTTTTAAGAGAATATCTCGGTCGCAGCGTTCCTCTCATAGCACTATAGTTTAAATTTTATGGAAAATAAGGACAAACCTGAATGGACAAGCTTTCTTTCTTCCTTTTTTTATTTTTAATGGTGTGGTGATTTTGATGCTTGGGATTTAAATAAAGTTGTGTTTTTTTTTTTCATCTTGGTTCCCAACTTTTGAGTGTTGACAGATTAGGTAGACATTTTCAGGTGTGCATTATCTGTGAGAATCTTGAGCTGTGTGCTGAACTGCATTAGCTTTTTCTGTGAATTAGATTCTGGGCTTTTAACAGCTAACTTATACCTGCCACGTGATTCATTATCATCACTAAAACAAATAGCAAAGTGTAAACTAGACTTCTGTTCTTGCCCACAGATACATATGGTCTTAACATGAACATTTTTGGGACTTGAAGAGGTACAGTTATGTACAGTGAGGGCTGAAGTGCATGGGTTATTATCACTTAGTGAAACGTGTTGCACAGGGACAATCAAAGTCTGGTTGTCACATCGGCTTTCATACTTCAGACCTATTTATCATCACATTTCAGTCATGTAATCCCTGTTGAAATTAATGGCAATATTTGTTTTCTTAAGTGTGAATCCAGAGTAAACAGCAATGTGTATGTGACCTGTATTTCTGTAGAGTCGCCCTTGCAGCTATCGATAATTAAAAGGTAGACTCAACAGTACAATATATTCAGAACTAGGAAGCAACAAGTACTTTGTTATTCTCTGCTTTCTGCGTTTGAGCTTTGGTAGGAAACTGCTGATGTGCCATGCTGTTGAATGTACCTTTTTGAAATTCCTTAACTGTTTTTGTCGTTGTGCATTTTGTTCATTTCAACAGCAAATACCCCGCAGCGTTAGGAACTCCAGTGTTTATTTATTCAATGTTTTTACTTTTTATGTGTCCAGGATATCATGCACTCCTCGCAGTGTCGGGTCATTTCCAGAATCAAAGCTGGAAATTGATTTTTTTTCTTTCTTTAGAGTCAAGGCCATTAGACAAAATTTTTCAGTACAAGAGTATTTATTGCCATTTTCAAATGTGTAAATCTGTCAGGGAAAGGGATGATCATTTGTCACAGATAAAATTAAATTTTTATGTATTAGATCCCATCATGTTACGTCTAGGAAATTACAACTCGAGTTTATTTGAAACTAAATAAAACTATCCCACTCTGTTATCATGGACTGGAATGTTGTTTTAACTCAATACCTTTTAAAGGAAATGAGTACATGAGCAGGACAAAAACAAACATTTTTTTAAAGCTAAGCTAGTGGCATGGCTCTTGGGATAGCAATGTCAGCCCACCACTTTGGTCCAGACTGAAATATCTCGGGAATTATGGGATGGATTGCCATGAAATTTGGTACACACATTCATGGCGCTTAGACGACAAATTTGAATGATTTTGGTGTTCCCCTGACTTTTCCTGTAGCCCCACCATGAGTCTGGTGTTTTTGGTTTTTACTGAAATATCTCAATAACTGTTGGATGGATTTGGTACAGACATTCAATGTCCCCAGAGGATGAATTATAACTTTGGTGATCCCCTGACCTTTCATCTACCACCATTATCAGATCAAAATTTCAGTTTGTCAGAAACAAATAACATTCCCATCAGCCCCAGCTGTACTTTGTGTTTAGTGCTAATTAGCAAATGTTAGCATGCTAACACGCCAAACTAATACTGTGAACATGGCACATTATACGTGCTTCACACTGGCTTGTTAGCATTGTCACTGCGAGCGTGTTAGCATACTTTCAGCATTTAGCTGAAAGCAGCGTGGCTGTAGGCTCTTAGTCTTTTATGTACAAGGTTTCATCTCATGGATGTCGTGATCCCATGTCATGTGGGACACGTAGGCAAATAACTTGCAAAACCTTTTTTTTTTGGTGTAGCTCTAAATAAGATCAAAGGACAGATATGCATGAAACAAAGAGCACTGAGATGAAACCAACCTTTCTGCGGACCTGAACAAATTATTTTAAATTTCTGACATCTATTTGTTTAAATTCAAGTCCTTATATTTTTAATTAAATCATGACTATGGTCAAAATTAGACATGACAGAGAACCAAGTTATACTTTATGATTTTACTAAGAATTCTTAATAAGTTGTTTTTATAACAGCTACTCAACACATCAGGGTTTTCTCATTATGTGAAACTGACCCAATAAAACTTTAGGTTACTTGTGTGACCCCGGTTCTCTGGGTAGCATGACTGAGATGTCCCATAGTGAGACATTGCTATGACAGAGAACAGATAAGGCATATTAGTCCTTACCTATTCCTTTTCACAGGATGTGTGGTCAACAAGTGATGTAATCGCAGACTCAGGGATTAGACCTGTGACTTTTTGGTATCAACCACGAGGAATTAAGTAGCCAAAATGCAACAAAACATGCGACAGTATGTAGAAAATATGGCATATATTGGAAATCATATGGAGCAAAGTACTGGTTTGCAGTTTTACAGATTAGGAGAAATTCAAAATAGAGTATAGATACAGCATGAGACCTTTTCTCAGTTAACTTCCTCAACATATATAACAAAAATCTCCATTATTTTAAATGTGATATGAACGCAAACCACATATTTTAAACTTACAAACAACACCCCAGCAGCATTTCCCCATCAAGTCTTTAATTTGATTATGAGGGTGAAAAAAGCAATATATTAAGACTATTCTGTTAAAGTGCAATCATTAGAGATTACAGTTATATCACACACAATCAGGAAAGAATCGCTGACAAATGAAAGAGTTTGAAGAGATCAATGATTTGAAGAGAAGAGCAGTGATCACCGAGACACCGAGCGCTCTGTGGAAACCTCTCTGCTCTCTTGGTAGGCTGCGTACCTTTCCCGAAACTCATGCAGGAAGTTGTATTGCTACGGAAAAGTAAAATGAAGCTGTTAGTTAACATGTTTGTTAATGAAATATTACAGCAAATAGCAAAGCAATAATTCACGGAGAACGAACAGCAGTCAAACACTTTTCAAACAGATTACAAAAAACATTAAAGGACCATACTCGTGGTTTTGCATATTTTAGCCAAATTAATACAAATTTTCACATTACTGCTGACTGATTATCCAAAACATATCATCAGTTTTATTTTACATTCCCACCTTACAGGCAGCCATTTCAGTACAGACTCATAATCAACTTCTAAACCGTTTAAACTTGCTTGACATAAGTAATCCAACACACTGGATGTAATATTGTCACTTATGTTTTTACAGTTTCATTAAAAGTTACACCATCAGTGCATGGTAATACTGGTAATGCAAGAAGCTATATTTTTAACAAGGATCACTTAAATTTGGTTATTAAAGAATTTTGACCAAGATATGTAGAGAAGGACATTTTACAGTTGGAGAAAAAATATTAGCGCTCTCTGGTGGACAAACTATGTAATGGGGACACCATTTCTAAATTACTGCAAGCACGCGTTTTGCACTTATGTATTAAAATGTCTTGTTATTTATCGGCTGACGTGTACAGCGTTACAGATGTAGCTGTGATGAGCTAATATCGGCCAATAATTTCATTTTATCAGTCGGGCTCAAATTCACATTATTATTTCACAACTACCACGTTTCCCTACTGTTTGTCTTCCGAGGTCAGTTTTCTTACAACATCGTGTTTGATGGCTCGTCAGTAGCCAACTCTCAAATCTCTAATATCGGAGCATCCTTACAGGGAAATTACGGTATTTTTCAAACCAGGTCTTATTCTCATAATTGTGGCCATTCTGACTTTGAGTCATGCTAATTTTGAACCTGCCAAAACGCGTAACACTTTTACACAAATAATATACGCTTGTCTTTTGAGTCCAACTGAAAGTAAACACAGAAAGTAGCCCCCTGGGTTAGCTCATTTTAGCTAGGTTTGCCTGTTCATTTGCAGACGCCGCTTTGTTTACATGTGTGAGGCTGTGGGTCGATGTCGATTTAGCGTGTGCGCATGCTAGAGAAGTAGGAGCAAATAACGTTTTTGTTTACATGATTGTCTTGGCGGACCATTTTTATTATGACTATACAGACGAGGAACTAAATTCTAATGGAAGAGGGAAGACAAATACTTTTTCTCTAAATGTACCACCAGGGAGGGTCTTTCAAAGCAGTCCCTGCTTACAACTTCATTATCACTCAAAAATAATGAAAAAATGGGTAAAAGAAAATGGAAGTAAAACATCTCAAGCACGTTTTGAGTCTCTGCACAGTGATTTTTATCATGTACTGAAAGCGGAAGTCAAAACAAATCAACCTTAACACTTGGCATGAATGCTAAATATATGCATGTTTAATGAGGTAAACATGCAAAAGCTGTAGTAGGCCATAGTTCCTTAAATACAACAGATCCAGAGAGGAAAAAAAGTCACCTCTCACCTTCACTGTTTGTATCGCTCCTCCTCCTCTGTGCTCCCTGAGGATTTCGATAGCTTTGTTTGCCGTCATTGTCAGAGAGAGTTGAAGCAGCAGACAGGCAGCGACTGAAAGGCAGAAAACATGGAGGCAGCCAGCAGTGAGATAAAATGATCAGAGAGGCTTTGACATTTTTAAAAAGGTCACACATTTCAACATAAAATGACATATTTAGAAAATCAAATATACAAAAAACACATTGATCTTGGTTAACATGATAAATGACATGACCCAAAGAACAAAGGGTAACTTTCAAAGTAAAAGAATAAGTAAAATATTCTTACTTAATCCAGAGCGTCCCAGGCCTCCGTAACAGCTGAAGGGGTGAGGAGAAAAAAAGCGCAAAATCCCATCAGATGATAAAAGCTGAAAGCAAACTGTTCAGTTGTGTAATGAGAGGTGTCCTGAGGTGTTTCAGAAAATAGATGTCTTTGTGGTGAGATGTAGTCTGGCTCTCTAGGGCTGTCTGGCACTTCAAAAGGTTTAAAAATACTTCAAATATTAAAAAACACAAAGGGTATCTCTGTCACAGAAGGTATGGCTGCATCGATGTCTATCCTTAAACTTTACCCGGCCGGAGAAGAGTTTCTGCATTTGCATGCTTTTCACGTTTACATAATTTAACTCGCTCACACATTAGGCCGAGTCCAATACAACCAGTTTCTTCCTCTCAGAGGCCTTTCAGCAGATTTTGCATGTCCTGGGCTTTACTGCTCTCATCTGTTGAGGCCGCTGTCAGCTGTGTTTACATGGAGCCTTTTACTCCAATAATAATTAGAATAAGAGCTCAATCAGAATAAGAAAACGCTTCATGTAAACACGATCTGAATTCATCTGCTCAGTTTCTCGTTAAATGTGAAAAGGATCTTGCAAAACCTTTCACATTTTAACGAGAAACTGAGCAGATATTTTTCACATTATTATGACATATTTTCTCATTATTACTAGATACCAAATTATTCAGTTTTTACAAGAAACGTTTCTGTTATAACAACACATCATTTTATATTGTCATATCAGAAAACCGTTTTTTCATCAAAACGAGAAACATTTCTTGTTATAATGACATACTGCCATATCATTATAACAAGGGGCATTTTAAGATATAAAGAGAAACTGAGAAAAAATTGTTTTTTGTCATGGTGGAAGCTGCAGTATAATCCGATCAAAGGATGGTCATTTGTCCACCACTAAAACACTCTTTCTGAGTGAGACTTTCTATTTCATGAATCCTCTTTCTGTTCATGTAGACATGCTTGAGTTAAGTTTGTTATTTATGAACCATCTCTCAACCAGTTTTGCATCTTGCCAAGGGAAATTTACTTTGGAATGAGGGGTGTTTAATATTTTGGGGAAAGAAACAGAAGGCTTACCTTCTGTTCAGTAGTTTAATCAATGCATTGTAAGTATAAATGTGCTCTATTATATGAAAAATACAAGAAACAAAAAATACGATCAGGAAAATAAGGTTCATCATCAACTGATTTTAGCAATATTAACGTATAGAGTTTCTGGAGAACAAGTGTCAGCAGCGAATTTATCAAGGAAGATAAACTGGGAAATGTGAAATACTCCATGTGATTAGAAAGTTCTCCTCATGTCTTTTTTTAACACTGCAAGCTTTATAGACAGTTTTTTTATTCTGAATCTCAGTATAAAGCATCAGTTCACTCACTGGATCACAGTCCTCCTGTTGTTCTTGAGGCTGACCTGCAGCTCCTCGAGGATCTGGCAGCACTGGTCCAGCTCAGGAGCGCCTCCGTCTGGGAAGGGCATGTGGTGAACTGTGAAGCCTCGCTGCTGGTAGACCTCCAGCAGGGAGGGAACCCTGTACTTGTTAAGTTCTCCTCTGGTGCAGAAAACAAACACTTCCTGCACCCCCTGGTTCTGGAGCTCCTCTGTTAACGAGAAGGAAGCCAAGATGTAAAACAACAAAACTTACAAAAAGTTAGGTTATAGTTCATGACACTGGTCTAACACACCATCATTTTAGGGGTGCAGGAATATGCACAGAAAAAATCTGAGAGCAATTTTGATGTCTGGAACAATACAATCATGACACTCACTCAAAACTCACCACACTTAAAAGCCACATTTGAGCTGAAACGATTAGTCAATTAATCAATTAGTCAATTTTCGACAGAAAATTATTATTAACTATTTTCATAATTTATTAATTCTTTAAATGGGAGGATTTGCTGACTTTTTTTGTCTAATGTGACAGCAAACTAAATATCTTTGAGTTTTAGACAAAACAAGTGATTTGTGAGTAGATGTTACATTGGACATTAGGAAATCTTGATTTTTCTCTATTTTCTTACATTTTATACACCAAAATAAAAAAAAAGAAAATAATGATCAAATTAATTAATCATGAGGATAATTCTTAGCTGCATTTCTTAGTTACATTTCCCAAATCTACTGGTATGAGGTATTTCATAAAAGGTCAAATAAAAGCTAAGATCTGCTTGTGTTATCTTAATATGGTTGGTAAAAGAGTATTTTATTCGAGCACCAGTAAGGATCAAGGTTGTCTTACCAACATCTCTCTCCAGACTCCTGCGGATATCTTTGAATTTGCAACCTGAACTCAGATGAAGGAAACATTTTTTTTAATGATCAGTTGCACAAAACCTTACAATAAAGTAAAATCAGTGACATGCAGAGATCAACTACAACTTTACCTGGTAGTGCACATATCCCAAGAAACTGCGAGCACTCCACTATGGACAGAGGTAACCTTAAAGACAATCAAAATATAATATACATGAACACAGCCATGCTTGTTTTACATTTCACCATTTAAAAACAAACTGAACTAAGCATTTATTAAATCACCCTGACAGAAGTAAGCAACACTTTTTGGTAGCCTAAGACAAAAGTAAAACTGCTGAAACTTACCAGGAGATGTGGAAGGGAGTCAGCTGCTCCTCTCCAACCTCCTCGTCTTCAGATGAAGAGTCAAACTCACTCGTCCTCATGGCTTCGGCCCAGCAGACAGCAGGAAGGACATTGAAATTCAGTCACAAAACAAACCAACTCTGTAAAATTGTTTTTAGCCTATTTACTTCACATTATGTGCACTTTTATTAACGCTGATAATATTAAAAACTATATCATACATTATGGGCAGTGATGTAAAGTGCAGGGTGTAAAAATAAAACACAAATTTGTACATTATATCACAACACAATCCAATAGCCCACCGATAAATACTACTAATGTGAAGCTTATAATGTTCAGTTTTTGTTGGTCGTCAGCAAAATTTAACTCTGAGGTAACGGTGTGTTGTTTTAAAAAGGTAGTATTTGTTTCAGGACTTTTGTTTTTGATTGAATTATATTGTGCAGGTCTTTATTTTATTGTGTGCTGTTCCCCTGTACTGCATAACGTCAGATGACATTATACACCGGTGATAGAAGTACTCCGATTTTTTACTTAAGTTAAAGTACCAATACCACAGTATAGAAATACTCTGTTACAAGTCCTGCATTCAAAATGTTATAAAAGGTATAAGCATCAAAATGTACTTAAAGTACCAAAAGTAAAAGTATTCATTATGCAGAATAGTCCATTTCAGAATAATGTATGCTATAGTATTATAATTATTGATGCGGCCATGTGTAAGTCACTTTAATGTAGCAGCTGGTAAAAGTGGGGTTCATTTTAATTACTTCATATATTGATATCTTGTGAATTTCCCCCCTTATCTTATCTTGTCGTAACCTATAATAACACATTATACTGTATTTGATTTTTATATTTTGTATTAGTAATCTAAATCTACAAAGTAAATAATAACTAAAGTTATCAAATAAAAGTAGTGGAGTAAAAAGTACAATGTTTGCCTCTGAAATGTAGTGGAGTATAAGTACAGTACTTGAGTAAATGTACTTAGTTACTTTCCACCACTGAAATTGTACTACGTTGGCTAAAACATGCTAAGACCATTATGGGTATGTAGGGTCTTTTAAATAAGCTAACGTGTGAGCAAGTAGCTAGGCTACACACCAACCTGTAAACTATGAATTAAACATGCTATAGTCTGGCTAGTAGCTAGCTTTCTTTCCACTGTCCGAAAGATATTCAGATTCAGACGAAGACAACATATTATTTGACATTGCATTAACATTAATGTCATAAATTACGACACTGCCAAGCGTAAGTTGAATGAATATTGCTCGGAGATAAATTTGTTGCTGATAGTAGCTAACGTTAGCTGTGCAGCTCATCTGTCAGACCGAATTCGCAAAACGGAGAACAATTAAATTAAACCATTATAAATTCTGTATCAGATTAGAATAAAGAGCTGCGTAGTAATACAGAGATACATATATGTGGCTCAAAATACGGTACAGCGATGTCGTTTTCTGATTTCTCACCCTGCGGGTCACGCTCTCCTCCTGTCGGCTGTTTTGACAGCTCCGTCAGCTGCTGCTTCGATTTGAAAACTCCTTGAGCCCAGCAGCCAATCACATTCAAGTACTGTCCATTAACCACGCCCCTCTCAAAACAACGCAGACACGTGTGCGCTCGATTTAATCCACGGGCTGATCCACGCGGGCGGGGTGAAGAAAATGACCGATGACATCCCTCGAATTTCTAAAAATGAGAAATTATTATCTGTTTTCTAGAACTTGGTGATCTGTTTATTTAATGATATTCAAGGTGTTTGAATCAGTGGAATCGATTATCAGTTACCTAAAGGCTGTTGTAAATTCATACAATAGGCCTGATACCATAAAATCTATCCTACATGTCATCTCTCATTTATTTCTTATTTTGTTTTTATTTATTTTATTGTAATAAAATAATAGCTATTTCTGTCTATGTTCTTACGTCTTATCTTATTAATATTTCACTCCATAAGAAATTACTAGAACTAATGTTTTGTAGGAAATAACACTACAGCACTGACAAAATGTCACATTTCCGTATTGAAAACCTTAAATAAAACCGATTTTATGAACAACAAATTAAGTGCTATGGAAACAAAATTAAAAAAAAACACAACGACCTAAACATGTGTTGGTAAAATAGTATTATTTCAAAACAATACTTCCATTAGGACACTTGCATGGTTCATAGTGAGCCTGACTTCTCCAGTAAACACAGTAAATCACAGAGCTGCTCACTGAGCGTCATGCGGGACATCTGCTGTCCGCACAGAGCAGCGCACATCGCAACACGAGACACCCGCCTCCAAACACCGCAAATTACTTAAACCAAGTTTTTCCACAGAAGAGGACACACTGGGTATTTTAAGTCTTTTTGGATTCACCGCATCTCTTCAGATGTCTGGAGAAGCAATATTGACGAGCTTTAACTGAGGTGAGTTTGTTGTGGCTGTCCTTTATATCTTTTGCTTCAGCAGTCAGTCTTTTCTTACGTTTTTTGATGGATTCTTGGTTATTTAAACCACTGACATTATAATTATGTTTAGAAGTATTATAATATGCATTTAAGTAGCTAGCATGAGCGTCACAGTCTTGCAACCTGCAATAAAAATGTAATTTCTACACATTTTAATTCCAGAAAAGTGATATAAAATTACAGAGATCTGTTATTAATCGGTTTAAAAGTGTTTTATGTGCTGTATTTGCAGTTTAAAACACGAGGCTATTGCATTTTCCATTTTTCATTTTTTTGCTGATCCGTGCCTGTCCTTCTGTCAGCAGGCTTATAAGGAGGGATCTTGGCTCCTGCAGCCATTTCCCCTGCAGGGCTGAGCTCTTTGGCTGGCTTGCCACTTCCTTAGCAGAGGGGCTGCTGGCAGGGGCAACATCTGAGCAGGTACCACAAACAAACAAGACTATAGGCACGAAAGTCATTAAATCAGGTTAAGAATGCTATTCTAACTCTTCTAGTAAATTTATAGGCTTTAATATATTGGCATAAAGAATAAATTATGACAGAATTCACATTTTACTACTCATCAGGACTCAAATTAAACTCTATGCAGATATTACGTTTTTGTCTGTTTCTTACAATGTTGGTGTGCACTTGGTTAGGGAGAGGTTAAACATTCACTTTGCTGAGAAAAAAACAGGTTGACTTCTCTGCTTTGTTCCTACGTTTGGAGGACAGTGAATTACACAGGAGAACATGCTTTTCTCTGCATGGTGGACCTTTTCTCTTTACAGTCCAATCAGCTAGAAATATCAAAAAGGTTATTCAGACTGCACAGTTTGTGATGGTTTGTGCACGTTAATACGTGAGTGTTTGCAAACAGCCTTGTTTGTGTCTCTCTGTGTACAGGTCATGAAGCCTCAAGAGGCAGAGCTTGTCACTGAAATCTCCAAGGTATGCTGCACCTTTCCTCGTCAGCCAGCCTGGCTTTGTTAAAGAGACAGTTCACTTTAAATTTAAAGCTCTTATTATTTGAAAAACTAGCAGCAGATGGTAAATAAACCCCCTCTGATGTCCATGAGTGCAATCTAGGATCAAAATACAGTTTAGACATTCAAATGATGTTCTTGTCTCCCTCAGCTTTACAATGACCACAACTTCAGTGTGCCTTTTCAATAAATCAAATATTTTTGACTAATATATTACACCTGCTGTCCCTTCAGTTACAATGCATGGTCTCAGAGCTGAAGACGGGGTTTACCAGCGCTCTGCTGGAGCTCAGTCAGATCCAACATGGAGACACGTACCTGAGGGAGGAGCTGGAGGAGAACCGGAGGAGCTGCCAGAAGAAAGCTGTTCGTCTGGAGGCTCTGGTGGAGTCACTGAGGGTGAGACTGTGATCAGTTTAACTACTGAGAAAAATCTCACATAAAAGGTTTGGTTACAGCATGCGTTGTGTTCACATAATAATTAAAAATACAATTAACAACGTTAACAGCAACACAAACACATTCAACACTCAAATTTTACTGTATTCTCTCAAAAATATTACAGTATAAAATGATGATACTTACTGAACTCAATGCCCAACGTCTTGTCATCCCACAGGAAGAACTCGGAGTGATGCGGTGTCAGATCTTGCAGCTGTACAGTAACAGACAGAGACCCCAGCAGGATGGAAAGAGCTCCACATCCAAACAGAGAGAAAGGTTAAAAAACAACACAGACATAAACTACAGTTAAGAATTCAAAGTATTAGATCACAGCTCAGGAGACTAGAAGCCTCTCACAAACCATCTTTCTCAAAATGAAGATCATATTTCTCATAAACCTCATTACTGCCTGGTGTAGGACGCTATTTGTCTCATCTTTATCTCTTTTACTTTGCAGAGGAAGATAAACATGTTTGACTTGATTTTTCCATCAGACTTTACCCGTTCCTTCATCCGCCTTTACTTGAGACTAAAAGCTTTAGCCCCCTCCTACTTTGGCCCCAAAGGACAAAAGAAATACAAGAAATAAAGTGTAAACATGAAGGGAATTTGCTCTTGAAATTAAAGAATTACTGTAAATACCAAAACATATGAAAGAGTGAAAGCACACATATTGAATTAATACATTAGTACATTCAGTATTTGTTCTTAGGGGCCAGTATAACTCTTTACTTTGTGCTGTAAATGAGGCAAATTTCTGCCAAATCTAACCCCCGCGGTACAAATTGTGAAATTCAGAATAGAAGATGAAAGTCTTCTTAATTATGTTTTTGTTTGTTTACAGGAAATTCACATGTATAATATAATGTGTGCATATTAATGTTGTCATCATTTTCAGTGGAAAACAATTAGTCATAAAAAAGAAAGCTGTTTACACCTAGTCAGCAGGTGGTAATAAGTGCTGGTAAAACCTGCAGAGAGACATTTTGCCATCTGTTGTGTAGCAGCGATCCAGCAGAATCGGCCGGTGAACGGAGGCAGTGCGACTGTTCGTCTGCTCCACCAGCCTGTCTGTCCAGAGGAAAACTGCTCCTCCACTGTTTCCTGCAGGGCCTCAAAGCAGGACTGAGCGAAGGCACAGGTGAGCCCAAACCGTTCACACAGTGTTAAATAGAGGTCAACATTATCTGTCATATTTGTCTAAAAATACCTTTTTTGCAGGGGGGGATTTGTTTGTTGCTACTTCCTCAACAGAACTTGATCAGCAGATGCTAGCCATTTATTTCTGTTAGCTCTATTTAGATCATCAGATTGGGGGCTAAACTTGATGCTCAAACACAAACTGTCATATTATTTGATGAAATATAAACATTACAGGTGAAAGGCACATATGTGTAGCCTAATTCATATTTTCCTTTTTGTACAGATGCTCGACATCAGGTGGCGATGCAACTTCTGCATTCTGAGTGGGAGTACGTGTCAGCCTTAAACCAGCTATATGATAAATATAAGACACCGCCAGCTCACCAGATGACTGTGGAGCCATAGTAAGTGCTAAATACTTTAGATAACTTAGCAGACTGTAGATACAAAGGGAAAAACAACAGCTCAGGTCTTTTAGTACACAATTAAACTGCACAAATTATTCATTGTTTTGTACATAAATTCTACAACACAGATGCAAAAATAGAAATTAAATCCTCTCTTCTCCTTGATATGTTAGCATGATCAAACACAAAATGTGCTCTGGCCAATCATATCCCTTGTTTTTGGTGTTGTGATCCAGTCAGACATATCTGAAGTTTGTGGAGCAGCTGTTACAGCGACATCTGCTCTTCAGAAACACCCTGCAGGAGCGATTAACTGCTGAACACTGGAAATCTCTGGTTGGAGACATCCTGGTGCAGCTTATCGGCCAAAATGACGTGAGTTGATGCTTTTTTTTTTTTTTTTTTTTTAGTTTTTATGATTTCAGTCCATTACGGTGAACACTGAGGGAGCTCACGGTTGCTCTGATTTGGGTTCTTCCAGACAGCCTTTTCGGATATGTACCTTGGATACACGACTACCCTGGCGTCTTTCCTCTCACTGGAGTTCAACAGACTAAAACATCATGAGAAAAGTCACAATATGCAGGTATTTTAAGCGACACAGCATCAACATTATTCAGTCATAATGCACATGAGAAACCAGACATGCTGACGGATATTCTCCGTCTGCATTTAACAGAGCGGCCAGATGGAGAGAGAGGAAATGAAACTGCTCTCCCTGCTGTTGGCACCTGTTTCTCGCATACACAGCTACCTGAGCCACATTCAGGTGAGTCAGCAGCCACAGTGAGGCCAGCTTGTAGAGCTGCAGCTACAGAAGGTTGTGACACCGCAGGTCAATGCTAAACCTAAAGTTCAACATCTGAAAAACACGACAAAATGATCCAGAGCAGAAAATAAAACCCATGAGGATGTTTTTTGAGGGATAGTAGAAGGCCAGAGATCAATAGATGACAAAATATACAACTTTTAGATATATTAAAAGTGTAATGAATGTATTAGTTAAGGTTTAGAAACACTTTTAAAGGTACTACAGGTCAAATACATATAGTTAACAGGTTGTAGTTAAACTGGACCTAACTGAATTACTTACTTTTTCTCAATTTTGCTTCTCTAGAACTTGTTGCAGTGGACGGGTAAAGAGCATCCTGACTGCAGCCTCCTGCTGGGAACTGAGCGAGCGCTGAGGAGCCTTTTGTCTCGCTGTCATGTGATCCTGGAGGAAGACGTCCGATGGGAGGAAGGAGAAGAAGTTGGACAAAGGTCAGGGCATTATGAGAAGGGTTAGCTGGCTAATGATCTTTAAGCATAAACACTCAGGTTGATGCCTCTTATAACAGATTAGATCGAATCTAATCACATATTTATAATGAATGCCTGTGTTTGTGTCTTTGGCTTATATACAAATTCAGAGATGAAAAATTATATTTATTCTTTACATGGACAGCAGCTGCTCTGATGCAGTGGCTGGTGGATCCTCAGCAAACTGTTGCAGGAGGAGCCAACAGACCAGAGAGTCTCAGCAGGAGTCCAACACTGCAGCTCAGAGGTGAGTGTCGCCCCCTGCTGGCTTCAGACAGTGCAGCACGCAAGGGAGCACCTGCAGTGCAAAAATGTTGGAGCCTGATCTGAATTTTTTTGTGCATGTTTTAGCTCATGAATTTAAAATACTTACCGTATCCATTAATTTCAGTACAGTGTAGCTTACACTGAAGAGGCAGATGTGAATGCAGACAATTTCTAGTGAATAAAGCAACAAAAGCATCGTTCTGATGTTCATCTGTGTTTTGCTGCTCTAGCGGTTGTGACTTCCATGTGCTGTGGCAGCCAGCATCATCTTGGTTGCCACATTTCAGCTGAATGCTGCCCACAGCCACATTAAATGGCACATTTGCCTTAAAACCAGTTATGGAAGGCGCACTCAAATCCTTACATCCATCCATCCATGAAGTATCTCAAGTAAAAGTATTTACATTAAAGAAGAGAAAACTTCATATCTCCAGTTGTGGGGATTTTCATGTTTTCAGATCATTTAAAGAAGAAAGTAAGGAATAAAAGTAGGAAAGAAGAAATGACAGAAGAAAGAAAGGAAGAAAAACTTAAAAACTCAAGTAAGAGTACCTCAAAATTGTACCTGAGTAAATGCACTACAGATTTCCCCCTCACTCTCTCAGTTGATGTGTGAGGTATAATAACCTCCACTCTCCTTCCCACAGAGACGACCAGCAGGGTGTCAGCCTCACTAATGGAGTCGACGGCTGTCACTCGATGCGTCTGGAGTGCTGGTCCTGCAGCCCAGTGAGAAGGAAGGGCTGTGGAAGAGACCGGACCGTCCCAAACCAGCTGGCCCGTGACTGTGGGCACGCCTACTGCTCCCTCCTCACTACCGACGCTGCAGCATGGGGAGAGAACAGCGACTCGGGCAAGGGCACCTACAGCCAGCCCACTGCGAAAAGCACCAACGAGCTGGAGGCACCTCACACCAACCACAGGCTTGAGGACTGCGAGACAGACCCAGATGACACCTCGGCCTTCGACTACTCCTCTGTCACCTCCTGCAGCCCTGACGGCACCCTGCGCAGGGACATGATGGACAGCAACAGTGGGGAGGATGAAGAGGAGGACAGCCAGGTCCCAGTGCTGTTAAAGCCCTCATACAGCCAGCAGCAGCAGCAGCAGTCCAGGGAGGCACCCAGAGAGAGGACTGTGTGCCTGAGGTGGCAGATTCCCAGATTAACCCCTCACCCTCCTCTGAGAAACACTGCAGGGCCGTGTGTGGACGGGCCGACGCCGTGCCTTGTCAGCTCCTACGGGAAGAGGGTGGTCAGTGTCAGGAAGGGGTCGCCTCCTCTACATCCAAAAAGTGCCTTCAGGCCCATCTGGGATGATCCATCCAAACAGGTATTTAGTTTTCTGTTACATAAGCACTATGCTCTGTCCATACTGGGCCTCCTTATTGTTAATCTACACCTGTATCTCCAAATACCATTTGATTAGTATTTCTTCAATCAACTAATCCCCTATTTTCCTGACAAATCTGTGTGTTTTCCTGTCAATAATACTCTCAAACCTTCTGTCTGTATATCCATCCATCACTTTACCAGGCTGATTCAGCTCCAGAGAAAGACAACAGACAAGGCTTCATACCGATTCAAGCCCCAGCAAGGCAAAGCTTTCACAATTTCAACCCGAGCAGAGAAAACCTGAGGTAAAAAGAGCCTTCATCAGGTAGAATTATGACAATGATGACACTTGAGGTTTACTCTAATTACAGGTAGGATGGTGATACAGAAAGCTGCGTGTACTAAACATGAAAACAACCTAATTCACACTTGCATTGTGGCTCTCAGTGCAGATACAAAACTGTAGTAATGAGATTAATCAACCTTTACCTGTTGCATCTCTTCAGACCAGGCCTGCCTCAGCAGCGAGGTAACCATGCAGCAGCCATGAGCGGTGGAGGATTGTGGGATGACAGTGAGGACAGCGAGGGACCCTGCAGCACTGTTTGACCCCCCTGCTGTCCTCCCCAGAGACAAGAGGACCATCACGAAAAACTGGTGCACACAAAACTTTTAAGTCACAACCAAACGTGAGCCCAAGTTAGGATTTATTTGATGGATACACTTTTCTCAAAAAGGCCATGGCAGCAACTTAAAAGCATGAATGACGAAATCAGTGAACCTGAAATCGAAAAAGGGATTTTTCTTGATTTTCTGTTAAAGCTGAACCTTTTATGAACACTGCAGACATGTTTGTTTGACTGTTGGGTCTTCAGGATTACATCTTGACATGTGAGATAAAAATCAGAGCATTTTGGGGGTTATGTGCCTAAAAAAAGTCAGCAACACACTTGAGAAAAACAGGTTGAACTAAATACTTAAGTATTTCCTACCAGACTTACATTTGAAAAATCCTACTTAAATATTCCAGTCCAGTCTAGAGGTGAGATGGTGATATATGAGATATCAATGTGCAGCTAAAGAAAGGTATAGAATACCAAATTTTACTTTATAGGTTTAAGGACTACATTTTAATCTTCAAAGGACGCAGTAAAGGAAAAATTGGGAAAATACGCTTACCAGTATTTGCTTTCTAGTAGAGAGTTAACGCTAGCTAGATGAAGAAATCATTGCCATTACCACACTGATTGTATGGTAGCTAAATATGAAGCTACAGCTAGCAGCCGGCTAGCTTAGCGTTAGCACAAAGGCTTGAAACAGCTAGCCTAGCTCTGTTAAATAGTTACAAAATCCACCTACCAGCACCTCTAAAGCTCCCCAACAACATGTTATATATAGTTTGTTTCATTTGTCCCAAAACCGAGGTGTAAAAACGGCAATTCGTCGTTTTACAGACTATTTCTTAGTCAGGCACAGTAATTTTGCGGAGTCTCTTCTGGTTGCCTGGCAACTACTCAGAGCCAAGAAATAGCCAGCTACATTCCGTTCCGCCCGTAAAACGGAAAATTGTGGTTTTTAGACAGGTTTTTACACAAAGGATATATAACGCGTCAATAAGTGAACTCAGAGGTGCTGGTAGATGGGTTTTGTTACCCTTGGACAGAGCCAGGCTAGCTGTTTCCCCATTTCCAGTGTATGCTAAACTAAGCTAAGCGGATGCTAGTTGCAGCTGCATATTTAAGCTAACAAAACAAAATGAAAGTGGTATCGATCTTCTCATATAACTCTCCGCCAGAAAGCCAATAAGCTTATTTCCCTAAATGTCAAACTATTCCTTTATGAATTTATTCATCTTTTCAACACCTGTGGCGTGTGTGAGAAAGCTGAATTTACAGTAAAAGAAAAAAACGAGAAGAGAAATGAGTAGTTCAGTACAAAATAAGACTGGGTGATTTATTAATCTCATCAAGACCATTAATACAAAGCAGTTAAAAGGCCACATACCATCAAATAAACCGACTGCTGGATCAAGCTGTTACAGTGCCACCGGAGGAAAACCAATCTGTTATTCTGTCGGGGCTGGGGTTTTTAAAAAAAACAAAACAAACAGAAAACAAAAAGACAAATTTGGCAAAATTAACCCAACCAATACTGACTTGGGAGACTTGGGAAACTTGGGAAATGGACAGAACATGAGCATAGACAGTGAAGTGATTTGACTTCAGCTGTCGATAAAAATCTTCCAAAACTTCCCTTTCATCTCTCATCTTTAGTTTGATTCAGAAGTTAAGTCATCCATCATCATCTGCACAAAAGGCAGCGAGAGGAGGAGGAAGAGGGCTCTGTGTAATTTCAGGGCAAAGTGAGGAGAAAAAAGGGCACGAGTGATTTTTTTTAAAGTTTTGCTGAAGACCAGCTCGTGGTGGTCAGACATCACCTGGTGTTTGTGTCTTCATGGGGGTAAAAGTGATGTGGTAGACTCGTGTTTTTCTGCCCTGATCCATGTAGAAAGCGAGTTTAACAGTTGCATAGGACCATTGCATTTACAAACATGACCTATAACAACTGTGGCTCTTCAACAGTACAGCCTAAAGTGCACAAAGTGTGTTTCTCAGAAAAAATGTCCAATTCTTCACTATGCTCAAATACTTGCAACTGAATATAGGTCTGTATATATTCAACTGCAACTTTAATACAATTCCAACCTCTGTTTATTGAGTGTTAGCATTAAAAAATCTTTGAAAAGGAGAAAAAGGCAATTAGTAGGATGTACAAAGTGAAGCACACGTCTAAGTAAGTGCTTGGCATATTGAACTGTATATTTTTTTCATTGCTTTAAAACATCTAAGGGGCAGAGAAGAAAAAAATGGAAATGGCTTTCCTCAGTTAATACTCCCAGTGTTTCAACTGGAGATTGTCTGTAAGTAAGTTAGTGACAGTGACCTGTTTTTTTCTTGTTTTGTTTTTGTTTTTTAGTTTTTTTTATCCGACTGTAGCAGCATTGGATTATTAGGCAATATTCAACTGAACAGATGCGGATGAGGGTACAATACAACAGGGGAAAAAAAACTTGTCACTTTATACAAATTATTTAGTTAGTGTATACATGTTATATATACACACAGTATCCACAAACATGTACAATTTCATAGTGTATAGCTTTGTTCTAAACATTACATAGCCAACTTTATTTTTTAGCATTTTAGACACCATTTGCTTATTTCTGTAAAGTAGAAAACAAAATAAAAAGGCACATCTGAGCATGATGCATGGATTATTTCAGTCTTTCCAAATGAAACAAATGTTTTCAAGCAGGAGAAAGAGAGATAAAGAAGAAGTTGGGTTAGAAAGTTCCTCTTTTTCATGGGTTTCTAGGTATTTCGAGCAGCCACTTTGGGGGGAGCTGACCGAGCTCTGGTGGGAGGTTGCGTGCTTCTAGTGCTGAGTTTTTAATACCAATGAAGAAGAGTTGGTCATGAGGGCTTTTGGAGAAGAGCACAGTGTCAAGACAGCAGCGCACGTCTATAAGGGGATCGGTTAAGACATCAGCTTTCGAAGAGTTGGAGAGAGAAAAACTTGTGTCTCTCTTTTCTCTCCTCGTCTTCATCCTGGATCGGTGCTGTTTGATATCGTGGCAGACCTCCCTCTGTCGCACACTGCAGAGGGATATTCTCAATAGTCTCATCGAAACCTGCTGACTTTGCCCAAACTCGATGTGCAAATGGAGTGTTCTCGGCTCTCGTTGTCCCATCCGGGCCGAGAGGACTGAAGCCTGGGGTCAGAGGTCACCGCTGTTGGATTTTTAAAGGCAACGTTTTGTGGCTGCGGAGAGGCCTGTCTTCAGACAAAAAAACAGTCAGACAGTTTGACTCGCGTCTTTACAGTCACAGTGTACAGTTGAGATACAAGGTGGGGGATTCAGTGTCGCCTCCTTTATGCGTTTCTTTTAATGTCACATTTGTTTAAAAAAAGAAAATCCCTTATCCCCCTGCATAAAATAAGACTTTGGCAACTGTTTGTTTATCAGTTTGTAGGAAAAACAAGTCAATGGAAATGTCTGCTGCTCACACCCACTGTGAAAGAGCTATGTGTAAGTGGATCGTTGAGGAGGAGAGAGGTCGTAAGAATCTGTGAGCTGCAGCAGGACTCCAGATGATGTCAATGCCCAAAGAAACAAAGCATGACAGTTGAGGCTACAAAGTCCAAGGCCCCCCACATTCGCCCCACCCTGATAGAGGAGTGGGACGTGGGGTAAGTGTGAGTTAAGAGTGTGAGGGGTGAGAACTTTTATCAGGAGCAGACGGTCCCGCTCCGTACAGAACAAACAGACACAAACACTCAACTCCTTGTTGTTTATTAGCTGGCACACCGGTGTGGGTTTCTCATTGGCACAGAGGGTTTATGATGAAGGCGGAGCTACTGATCCCCTGAGGAGGCACAGCGGGGGTGTGATTGGTCAATGCAGAGGGCGGGCGGGTGGAGTTAAGAGTGTGTGGAGCAGTGTAGTTCTTTCTGATCAGTAGCTTTGAGTCCACTGTGTCTTAGTTTGCAGGAGACAGTTTGAAGTTTGCATTTCAAGATCACCTCTAGGTGTTTAAAAAAAAAAGAATAACGCAGACTCACTGGCTGCTGTCGGTGTTCTCCACCAATGAGAGGCCTTGTAGCGGCGGCTGCAGCAGCTCCCTTTTGTATGTCTTTGGTGGGAGTTTGGGGAGTTGTGGGCTGGAGTTGTGGCGTGGGGGGACAGGAGGAGCAGTGATGGGAACAGGAAGAGGGCAGAGGCTGTTCTGGCTGGCACTGAGCGGGCAGGTCCGCCTGGGGACGCGAGGTGACGGCGTGCTGGGCGGGGTGTTGGGGGAGCTCGGGGAGCTGCTAAAGTCCCAGTGGTATCGGCCCACGGGGGAAGGCTGCAGGTTGAGCGGGTAGTTGATGAAGATCTCCGGGGGCCGCTGGGGCACCGGGGGAGGCGTGTCGGGCAGAGGGTCGCGGGGCGGCGGAGGAGGAGGGCTGGGCAGGGGGCCGTCGCTGGGAGGACCGTTGTAGATCAGCGGTCGAGGCTGGTTCCTGGGCAGAGGAGGGGGCAGCCGGGGAGGGATGGCTGGGGGGCTGTCGGACCTGGAGCTCAGCTGAGACACAGAGAGACAAACAGAGATCAGAACTGTGTCAAAACATAACAATTTTTGCTTTTTTTGGAAATTACTAAATACCTCTACTCTATTCTGAAACTTATTCTGCTTAAACAAGAGGGGGAAAAACTGGTAGACATATGAAACCGACGATGAGGGGTCACAAATAGACATTATTATGTTTTAAAGGGTCACGAGTCAAAAAAGTTTGGAACCGCTGGTGTACAGTCTTTGAGGATGCATTCATGCTATCATTTGTCATCCATCCAAGTTTCACTGCAGAAGTGAGATGTCATGTTTGAGTTAAAAATGTTGTCCTTCGTAGAAAACCAACTGTGTAATTTGTGAGAACAGGTGAATTTTTCTAAGAGGTTTCATTCCAAATGAGTTTATTTACAACTCAGCAGTTGAAGCCTTTTAATTAATAAACATTTAGACCTTTATTGTGTCCCCTTTGGGCCTAATTAGTGATATATTTTAAATGCCAAAATACACCCCTAAAAACCTCAAAAATCATGTTTAATGGGCTGATTTACACAACCATATACGGCATAGTATTTCAGAACTGCAATGATTAGTCCATTAATCAATCAAAAGAAAATTAACTGCCAACTATTTCGATAATCGATTAATCGTTTCAGTCATTTTTGAAGCAAAAATGTCAAACATTTGCCGTTTCCAGCTTCTTAAATGTGAGGATTTGCTGCTTTTCTTTGTCATTTATGACGGTAAATGAAGAGTCTTTGGGTTTTAAACTGTTGGGTTTTAAACTGTTGGTTGGACAAAAGAAGTAATCTGAAGACGCCACTTTGGGCTCTGGGAAATGATTAATCATGAAAATAATCGATCCTATCAAACTGAGTTAAGGTGTTTAGGAAATGATGCCCTGCTCTTACTTTGGCTTCAGACAATGCATCTTTCCTTCGCGGCGGCAGAGGAGGCGGCTTCAGCAGCTCTTCCCCGAGCTGGTGGAGGCTGCCGCAAGACACAGACTGGGACTCTGAGGAAAAAGAAAAGACACTCATGGGTTACAAAAACAGTATGGATAAAAGATAAAGAGCATGCCCTGCTCACTATCACAGCACACTTCCTCTGACTTCAAGTACTAAATTGAAAACTAAAAAGCCCACACTTACTTGAAGGCGGCAGAAGAACTGAAGCAAATATGGAGTTGCAACCTGTAAAATTCAAAGAGAGAGAAGATGATCTCATTTCACAAGAAAGGTGCATGCTTTTACCTTTTGCATTAGTGTTCTAAACAAAAGCACAAAGGCAGTGCGTGTGTTTAAATCTCAATGTTTTTTGTTTTTTTTACATTTTCCAACTTCTCTACAGACCTCAGGATCAATCTTCAGTCAGTGTTCATTGTTAAAAAAAGGCACTGTGCCAATATGATGTATATAGTGGCTTAGGAATAGGACTGTCCACTTAGCCACAGCATTAAGTGAAATGTCAGTGGGACAAACAACTCCACTCCTCCTTTTAAATACACAGGTAAAACAATCCCTGATATTCAAGAAGAGGAACAATAGTGGGATTTCTGCAGGATTCGAGCGTCAGCTGAACTCACCGCCATAGGAGCTGCTGAGGTCGTGCTCCATGAAGACTGAGCTGAGGTCGGAGGAGGCTGACTGCGGAGGGGTCGGCGTGTTCGGAGAGGTGGGCACCGAGATTGACGCCGGCATCTCCGGCTCGGTCTCGGCGATACTCCGGAAGGTGATCTTATGTGGGGGCTCCCTCTCCAGGGGGACAGGGTGGCCCTTCAGGGTGCCAGAGGTAGACGTTCGCACAGGCCGGATCCCCGGGGATTTCAGAGTGTACACGGTCTTCCTGGGCTGCAGGAGAGGAAACCGAAATTCTACAGTGTGAACTTTATCTCCAATGCTAGCCACTCTCTCTTTCTCTGAGAAAGAAACTAGTGCTCACTGAAACGTATGGCATTCAAATGTCTCTTTACCTCAAAGGGAAATGTTTTACCTCAAAACATATGACTCAAATATGACTTTGGGGCAGTTTCAGAAAAGATCCACCAGTTTGTCCCAACCAATTTGGTTTGTCAGGCGTCATTACAGAAGAGTATCCTGTAGAGTCACCCTATTTGCCCAAATAAAATTCTGTTTTTGGGTTTATCCACAAGAAGCGAGTTGAAATATTATGTTTTTAAATTGTCCCTTGGAACTACTTAACACCAAAGAAACAGTGCCCAGGATCTGTGAGCTATTTAGAATAATAGAACATTATCTCTGGAAAGAGATGCTGCTGTTGAATTTTTGAAGCTGAAATTTTCAATGTTTTGAGCACCTCAAAACAAAATTCCACCTCTGTGCGGCACAAATCTCAGAGTGGGTTGAGAAAAAAAAACAAAAACATTTTTATGGCCAGATAACACTAGAAGTAAGTCAGAAAATATGCTTTTTGAGGTAAACTAGTTCATTTTACTGATATCACTTACTGCAGTTTAGGTACTAAAACAACAACATCACTACTACTGAAACACTGAAAGTCTGAACACTTACAAATCGGGGAGCCTGCCTGCAGTTCCGTGGCTCAATATCCAGAGACGTTTTGAACAGGTAGTCAGAAAACTCCTTCTCACTCCTGTTGCCCATCGGGTTCAGGTTCTCAAAGAACCTCTGTGCAACAAAAAAAAAAACTTTTTGAGTTCAGGATCTATGAAACATGTTGAAAGACCAAAGAGGAAATATTAAGAATGAGCGCTCACCCTGATTTCGTGTTCCACCTTCAGACAGTAGGGCTGGTTCTGATACTGCTGGATCTCGCCTGTGATTTCAGCCACTTTCCTCCTTTTGCTGAAGTTGATCAGCTCCTTGCCGTGGCGTTTGAGGAAGTCTGGGTTGCCTTCCTCTGTCTTCAGGATGTTGGTTAAATAGATACCTGAGGATGAAGATGAGTTTGATGTTGGTCAAGAGAAGAATGAAAACTTGAAATTCTTGCTGCTTTTGTAATAAATATGGTGACTCAAAATGGATAGGATCCCGAGATATTTTTTGTCTCAGGTCATTTGACTTGTAGTGGATCCACAGTAACACTGTAGAAGACTTACCAAAGAAAGGCACACAGGGTGGGTTTATTGACTTGAGTTTAGCCAAGTATTTCTTAAAATGGTCCTGGCTCAGCTCCACAGCTTCTTCCAGGATTTTCTTTTTCCTCTCTGGTATTGCCTGTGGGTGCAGGAGGAAGTAAAAGTCCCATAAATTATGTTCTGATCACCAGTTCAGCATTACATTAAAATGCACGTCAAAACAACAAACATCAGATGTTGCTCGATTGCTAACTGTTGTGGCGGGTTTTTTTCCAAATGTCAGCATGTTAACGTCACAAACATACAGACATCATTCAGCAGCTGGATACAAACAATTCTTTATAATATAGTAATTTACATATGCTCTTTTGTTAGTCTAAATTAAATGTTAAGGATCCAAACATAGTAAAGTTCGTTGTCTCTCCATTTTTCATCCATTTAATCTTTGTTGTGTTTTCTGGTGTAATGATCATTGCAGCTTCACGGGACGCAAGCGTGGCAATTCACTTTTAGTCTCTTTGATTCGTTGGTGGAATCTTCTTGTTCGTCTTTAGGGCTTTTATGGTTTAGTAAAGGCTACCGTGAAGTGAAGGCACGTATTTAAATTGCTGCAATTATTTTTTTCTGGTGAAGATATGCAGCCAGTCATACATTGCTTTAATAGTGTTACTCACCTCAAAGGTGTGGTCGAGCCTGTAGACCGGGACAGAGTTGATGGCACTGACCACCTCCAGCACACCGTTGAAGTTGTTGAGCTCCTGGAAAACCTGCAGAATCTCTATGACTCGTGATAACACCGCCACCCTCTCTTCCATGTTCATCGTCTCTACAATACACCTGAGGACGACAAACACAACACACACACACACAGTTACAGATATTTGTTGTTTTTTTTTTCCCCAGGACTCTAAAAACCAATTCTGGATATTTGAATCCTTAGACTCACTTCTCGAACCACAGTGTGAGGTTGGTGGTGTGGCGGATCATGCGGAGCAAGTTAGGAGAGTTCTTCTCTTTGTCCTCTTTGGTCCAGACGCTGCCGACCAGCTCGGACGGCCGGACAGCTCTGTGGAGGAAGTGGGTTTTTAAGGTGATACTACTGCACCAAATGTCATGTAAATGTCTCATTATCTGTACAAACAAACTGATTACCACACACAGATTTAGATTTTAACTGCCAATAGTCCAGTCACACTCTAACCCACTGCTCTGTCACAGTGACTCACCTGTAGAGCTCTGATTCGAGCAGAGTCAGCTGGCGGGCGATCTCTATAGGATGGAGGGTCATGAGGTCAAATGAGTCCACCTGGCCTGCTCTGCAGATGTGCCACTCGATGGGAGGAGGCGGGCTCTCGAAGGTGATGTTGTGACTGACGCCATTTGACTGCGTCTGCAGCTTCCTCTTGATGATCTTGTTGATGGACTCAACCCACTTTCTCATAGACTTGCCTAAAAAAGGAAACACAGTGTATAAATATATTTTAAAGCTTTACTTTATCAAAGTCATTCCACAAATGCGAATTTCATGTTGCAAGCCAAGTATCTTCTATCACTTTGTTTTCAGTTAATCTGAAATATTCATCTGTACAGCAGGCTGATCTGAACACTGGGAATACCAGAGACTGCACCAACAAAACCTTTAAAACTATGGCCACAAGTCCACTTATTAGTGACTCGTATGTTATTTTGTCAAAGCAGTATGAGCACCTAAAAACAAACAGGGTTTAATGGTTTTAACTGATTTGGGCCACATTTGTACACACGGGCTCAATTCAGAAAAGATGGACGACAGCAAAGGAAAGTGAAGTCATCAGTGGACAAAGTCTCATACAAACTCCACCTGCAAATGCTTTGATTTAAATGAATGCTCCAAATTTCATTTTCAGTGCCAACAGCCCATGAATGTCTCCAAAACAATAAGTAATTTGTTGTTGTTTAATGTTGCGTATGGTTTGCTTCACAAAAAGATATGTTTTTAATGATGCTGGATAAGAATCAATCATTAAACATAAAATATCTGACAAAAAGTGGAATTAAGCATAGAGAACTAAACAGCCTTATTCATGTGGCCATCATACAGGATTGTGCTGACGTCAGTGCCTATGTGACATCTTATTGTGAAACATCTTTTTTGTTCTTAATTTTAATATTTTTAAGACAAAGTTTTTTGACAAAATAATCTTTCATGCTCAAAATTAGCAAAGGAAGAGATGAGAGGCCTCAACAGGATGCCAACAAAACTTCAGTACTGATGTTACAAGGCTGAATGTGCATGTTTAGGGAAGCTTGAGGTTTGTGGTTCTGACCTCGAAGTTGAATTTTGCTGGTGATGTACTCCTCTAATCGACTTCTCAGCTCTGGATCATTCTCAAAGTCGTAGAAATGATGTTCAACCCACTGACGGAAAACGTTGAGAACCCTGTGAAGCAAAAACACGTTAAAGAGTATTAACTAATTATAAGTATTGTTCTCTGTGTGTATTTCACTCACATTTAATTGTAAGTATTTGTAAGGAAATTAAGACAACTGTGCTCACTGAAAATATTTTTCCATTTATGTACTACTGTTCAGTAACAAACATTTTCACCCCCTCAAGTGGCTTTACCACCCAAATTGTTTTTATTTTTTGGCCTTTTTGCCTTTATTGGACAGTCTTTAGTGAAGAGGCAGACAGGAAACAAAGGGAGAGCAAAGAGTATGACATGCAACACAGGCAACCATTCGACTACCGGGGTGCTCAACCACCCAAATTTTAATTTAATATCAACCAAGAAACGTGAATAATACTAGATTACCTGACAAAGAAGTTGGTAGAAAAGAGACATTTAGCAAACATGTCCTTAACTGAACAGTTTTTGGCTGGTGGCCAGTGTGTATTCCTTACTCTGGTCAGTTCACTTTTTTAAAGAGTGGGTACTTAAAAATAGAAACAGCAGAGACGTTTTGTGCTTTAAAAGGGCAAAAGTCAAGCTTGAAGAGGTATTTTCACCTACTTTGAGTATCCTGGTTTTCAAATAAATGGTTGGACCACATTACAATGTTTACTTAAAAATAGACCACCCAAACTACAAGACAACTTCCTTTAATTTTTGTCCCAATCGATGCTCAAACAGTTTAGGAGTCTTGTGGTGTTTTTAATGTATGTTTGTTGCTTGTTTGTCACTGTGCCTTCACATATTAGAGAATTCATGACTGACTTGCTGCCATCGTTTGGTGTATCACAAAATAATGTTGATGTAGAGGCTATAATAGTATGTGTGACCAGAAGACTTGTACCTCACCATGTGCAAGTTTAAAGGATTTTATTTATAACTACAGCAGCAGTGCGGTCTGATACTGAGAAGCTCTCAGTTTTTAATGGTACTTACGAGACTATTCCTGGCTCTGTTAGTCCTTATAAGGATACGAAGTCTAATACAAGTTATTCTGTGGCTCAATGAGAACATTCAGGCCTTAACAGGAGAGTGTAAAAGAGCCAAACAGCAGCAGAAGACAAAGAGACATGAAACCTTTTGCGGCACTTTGAAAGGCCTTGTTAGGAAATAAAAGAAAGCAGATGCTAAAACAAAACATTTCTCAGTATTTATTATCTAAAATGTAAGTAACCAATGGTCTAATTCCAACAGTGCATTAAGGGAAAAGTTTGATTTTAACCTTCATAGAACATTTGACACTGTAGTGTACTCAGATTTAACTTTAGCCAAGCAATAAATCCGCCCATCATGCTCTTTATTTTTTACTATTTGTCTTGTGGTGCCTTTTTATTTGTTCTGGACTGTGAAGCTTAATTGACTTTTACACTGACATGGAAACTTAAATCTGTTTTTAAAAAGTTAGCCTTGGTATAATAAAAGTTGTTCCCATAAATTCAACTCAGTGCTTGTTGCTTCATCAAACTCAGATATTTTCCTTTCATTAGTGTGTACAGTTTTTTTTTTTGGAAAATGCATTTCCTTGTCTTGTGAATGTTGTGTCCTACTTGCAGTTGTTTCTCTTTGTCTTCGGGGAGCCTTACAGGAACAATCACCTGAGACAGACTCAGCTGTGATTGGACGGCTGTCGTACCTGAGTTGGACTGGCTGCACGTATTCCTTCCGGAATCTCTGGAGCTCGGCCGCCATTGGCTGGTCGCCGTTCCAGAGAGCCTGTCGGTCCTCCTCAGTCGGTTCTGGCTCTGGGATCTCAATCCTGAGAAATATAATGATCATATGACATTTCAAGATGCCTGTGTTCCCACAAAACCACATCAATGACAGATAATGAAAATACAGGTGTAAAGACAGTTGTTCTGGTTGAACCGTACCTGTCTATCAGCAGTGTGAGAAGCTCTTGTGGTTTGCAGAATGATCGGTATGTGGTAAGAAACGTGCGCACAAAGTTAGGATCTACAAACAGATGAAACAGATTAGATAACAAACACAGACAATCGACATCACAGTGCATCTTTGCAAAATAAACCTTAGAGTCTCCACAAGAAGATCTATTGCAGCAGCTTACCGGCATACATATGGTAGGTGAGCCTCTCTATGAGCTTGACCACTGTGCCGGCCTTAATGAGGGGGATGCCTGTTTTGCTCTGCACTTTGTCCTCAAACACAATGTTCTCCTCAGAGTCCTGCACAGCAAAGCGGTAAACCTCCGGGGAGGGCAGTCTTAGAGGATGCGCCTGTTCCTCGTGCTGCAGCACTGTGTCCAACATGCGATCCAAAGTGGAGCGGTACTGCAGAGTCACCAGCGCTGCCATCCACGACGCCTTCTCCTCTGCTGTCCGTGCACAGAAAACCGCACAGTTTTCATCTTTTCCTATCAGTTCAAAGGCGTGCCGCAGCTCTGCAGAGTCCTCGCGGTCCACAATGCGGATCTTCCTCAGCACAAACTTCTCCTTCAGACGGTACTCCGCCCCGCTGCCCGAACCCGGGAGCCGTGAACTCTGATTGGCCTTGCAACTTATCATGAGGCCGTCAAACAGGAAGTTGTGTCTCTCGTGCTTGGCGCCAGCACGTAAAAGCGCCCCCTCCTGGATGAACTCGCTGCAGCACTGACCGATGTCTTTCCCCTCCCAGCCGTCGATGCTCTTCTGGATCTCGTTCATGCGTTTGATGGCTAGTTGTTTGCTACGAACCTGCCTGCTGTACAGGCGGTACATGGGCTCACTGTGAGGAAGGAGTCAAGCTTTGAGTCAGAAAACTGAAGAGCTCAATGCATAAATCAAACATTTAACCACTGAAATATCACAGCTAAATGAATACATGCAGCTGCTTGTGCTAACAGGTTCATGATACAACAGTTTAACTAAGAATTGCCATGTACAGACATGCAAACTAATTTCTGCCATTTGGTCAATAACATGTAGACAGAATGACCAAATGAATATTAATTATTATAAAAGCTAGTAGAGGAGGCATACCCAGGTTTACGGCGAGGCTGGTGCTTGGCATAGATGCGATCCACGCTACACTGAAGGTTAAGCAGCGCTGTGATCGCCTGTTTCAGACACTCTCTGTCATCTTGGTCTTGACTGCGCTCCTGAAGTTGCTGTAAAAATGCCAGAAAACACACGTCAGACACGTTGCTATACTTCACAATACAGAGGTCTACAGATGTTTTTCATAGCAGAAAGTTTGACGTGTCATAGCAGGGAAAGCACAGGTGTTACAAATATTCGCATTAACGACATTTAGATGAGCCAAATCCAGAGCTTTGGCATTGTGTCTTACGGCGACACAGCCATCGTTAGTAACACCTGTGCTTTTCTTGCTATGACAAGTCAAAATGTCTGCTGTGAAAAACGTCTATACAAAAGCTGCATTACAGTAATACAACAGTGTTGAAAACCAAGACCATTACATTTCAACAGCAGGTACAGAAAACAATTTCACCGAGATATAGAAAGATACAGAAAGAAAAAAAGAGCTTCAGTGTAAACCTTGCTATGAAAACCTGAACTTAAATTCAGTGTAGCACTATTTAGACAATATTCAGAGACATATGATGTAGCTAATATCTAACCAAGCATCAAATAGGCCACATTGTTTGTTCCTAACTACAGCTTCTCTAACCAACATCTTGGTTTCATTTAGTGGTTTCATTTAGTATGTTTTTCGTTAACCACTAACCAGAGATGTGATCAGCAAAACAAAAAAAGAACAACATGTAACAATTTCTCTAGAAAGAATAGTGAAAACCACTCCTATCTTTGCTTAGAAGTGTCCATCATGTGTCAGCACATACCTGTAGTAGCTCAAAGTAGTGCATACAGTGGTATACTGGGACCATCATCAGCTGTGGAAGGACATACTGGACTGCTTCTTTGAAGCCTTCTGCAACTGACTGGAGACACAAACACACATAAGAACTGTCAGTGATGGATCAGTGCGACGACATCATTTACAGATTTGATCCAACCAGCATGTGATAGAGAGACTTCAGAAAGGTCATGCTTAGAAAAAAAATCCAAGCCAGAATTGTGATTTATAAACAAACATGTTGTTGTGAAAAACAAATCAGTGATTTATTAGCAGTGACAGCTCAAACAAATGTCTATTCTCATTCAAGACACAAACAGCAATAAAAAAAAACACACCAATTTACACGCAACTTCAACAGAACTTTAAACATTAACTTTCATTTTCACTTCCAAAGAAGTATCAGTTGGATGACTGGATGTGTTTTGTGGTACAATGGCAGTAGAAGCCATTGTAAAGATATATCTAGTGTTATTCACATGTTCATCTACCATGATGCCAGTGAGTAAGATGTTATCACGTCTGGCAGGCACAATGATAAAAACGACAGAAATGTATCCCAGATTGCAAAATAACTACAAAATACAACAACTCAGAACTGAAAAAAGGGGATATTCCTCACTACAAAATACTGCAAAAATTCACAAATGATAAAAAGAAGAGGACTGTGAAGACAAGGACAGTTAAAATGTGTGTGTTTCAGTCTTTAAATCAGTCTGAATAGGATCACAAAAGAGGCTAGAGGGTGAAGAGTGATGGAGGAGGGAGGGAGGGAGAAGCGGTTGACCGAGTAAGGCTTCAGGGTAACCGGAGAGGAGGCCGTCATAGTATCCATTTAAATCTCCTGTTCCCCTGATAGACGACTCAGAATCAATATGCTACTACTCAGACTCCACAGCAGCGGCCATACTGTCTCTGTGTGGGGAGGAGAGGAGATGAAGAGGGTTTGTGTGCGTGGAAAAGAAAGACATCAGCTGCCTGACGCACACTGATGGACAGCCGAGGGAACAATGACCTAAGTTTAGATCATGTTATCGATATGTCAGCATCCTGCAGGTTTACAAATTGTCTGTGTGCATTAGGGCTAAACATTTAGATGCATCATAATCAGCACTGTGAATTTAGCTTGATTGGGTGCAACACTGGGGCTGTGCATTTAAACTGTGTGCTTTGGTGCATCAAATCAAGCGCTCCCTCTACACGAGTAAAGTAAGAGTTTGTTTCAAACATGCCGAGTGTTTCTAAATTGTCTAAAGATGTTGCTAAACTTTGCTTCCAGTTTTTATGCTAAGCTAACCGGCTGCTGGCTCCAGCTCAATATGAATGGCAGGTATTGATCTTCTCATCAAATTTCCCGAAACGTCAAACTATTCCTTTAAAAGCACAGTAAGTTTAGGATTTGAACATTGAATGAGAGTTTTGTAAAATGTGAAAGTAAAAGGTGTTTTATTTTTGTCAATTTGAAATATTCAAGGTCAGTAAAACAAATCTGCTCCTTGTGATGGATGAATATAGTGAAAAACAGTTGTGATGCTAGCACCGGGAAAAATAAGAGTGATAATCCTTCTGGATGTAATCAATAACCGTGACATGCAAGTAATTTTGTTTGTTTAATCTGAGCTGGTTTGTGTTGCGTTATGTTCTGAAGAAGATTGTTGACAAACCTGCTGTATCTTTGTCAACAATCTGATATGTGTAAGCTGTAAAATATTAATATAAAAGGTGTTTAACAACAACATTTAGTTATCCTCGCCAAAAAATGGTTCATATAGTGCGTTCATGTAAAAGAAAAAGCCGATGTGTCTTTTTTACTCTTAAATATTGATCTGCTGTATGTGCTTAAAAATCCAGCTCTACACCAAACTACACAGACATTGACAAGTGATTTCAGCTCAATGTGAAGGGCTGCTTGTACATCTCATCTGAGCAGGTAAAGTAAAAATAAAGTATGTATGTAGATATTGTGTTGGATAACGTGTAAAAACGAGTCTCTATAGGAGCATGCATCGCGGTGGCAGCAGCCTAAATATAAACAATGAACAGTGCAGAACGACTACGAGAACAACATGTTCCCTTTTCACAGAGGTACAGGGCTGCTTGAACCCGTGTCGCAGTCTTTTGCCGTCTTAATTCACAACTTATTTAACATGAAATGGGCCTTGGGCCACCCGCACCCCTCCTCCCCAGGAGAGAAATGGCCCGCAGTGTGGCTGCCTGTTCTATTTTTAAAAGGCGATGTAATTTACCCACAATACCAGACGCTGCAGAGTGCAGGGGCTGAGTGCTCGACAGACACATCTATCTGACAGAGAGCGGGGAGGGAGGGAGAAAGTCAAGAAGGATGAAGTGAGAAAGATGAAGTACATGCAATGAGACAAAAGCTGAAGAGGCAGAGCAGAAGCACTAATGACACCGCTGCCTGGGGTTCGATCCCCATTACAGCAGCAAACGCCGTAATATGTATGCATTTATACCAGGTGCTGTGGATAAAAGTGTCCATATAATGGTTCATGTTGTACAAAGAAGGTGGAGAGACGAGGAGACGAACAGCCATCAGGTCAGAGATGAAACACAAAGTGAGAGATGCTAAAATAAGATTAGTGCGCGGTGCAGAAACAGTTTGATTAAAAAAACAAAAAAAACAAAAAAGGGGGTGAAAGGTGTGTTTGTGGGGAGGGTTTAGAGGGGAGGCTGGTGGAGAGACACCATCTGCTGGCACACACACACACACACACACACACACACACACACACACACACACACACACACACACAGGTGGTACAGCAGCCAAGCGAAATGGATTTGCAAAGCACCACAATAAATGTCACTTTTGACCAGGCCGAATCAGAATCTGTGGATTGTAAAGCTGAAACAATTTGTTAACTAATCAATTAGTCAGTCGATTTGATTTTCAATTAATCGTTTAAGTAAAAAAAACAAACGAACAAACAAAAAAAACAAAAAAACTGTGGTTCCAGCTCCTCAGATGTAAATATTTGCTGGTTTTGTACGATAATAAATTGACTACCTTTGTCTTAGACAGGAGTTGACAGGACAGGTGCTGAGCTTTGCCAGGTGAGGTTACTCATTTAATATCACATTCAAGACATGCAACATCACTTTATGGATACAGTTTTAACACAAATTAAAATTTTTAAAATAAAATAATGATAGTAAACGTTTGTTTTTTGGATTGTTGGTCAGACAAAACAAGCTACTTGAAGATGTCACTTTGGGGTCTAAGAAAATGTGATGCATTTTTCACTATTTTCTGACATTTTATTGAGCGATGAATCGACAAAATAATCGGCAGATGAAATCGATAATGAAAAGGATCGATAGTTGTGGATTTCCCACAATAACTGCTATCATACAAATACCATAAACATGTTTTAATATTAAAATATGAGGTTTATACAATTAAGAGTTTCAGATTTAGGGCCCAAATAGATTCAATACTTTATTTTATTTCATTGTTTTTCTTAGTACTTAAAGACAGACATATTGAGCCAGGCTGAGTCAACATGCCCATTTCATGTTATAGGCTGTTTTGACTTTTAAGAAAAATAGCACGTGAAACAATGCAAGGTGTTTTTAAATGAATACCGTGGTACTATCAATACAGTGCAAAAATAAAGCTTTATTTTTAACTCCTGTGCCCTTTCCCCCACTCTCATACAATGAGTATATGAAAATAAACACTGGGTGTGGGTAAAGAGGACAGTGCCATCGGTGTTGATCTAACTGGGGTTACGCTGGTGGTTTGAGGGTAAACACAGCGAGGCCTCAACCTGAGGTACAATAGGGCTGCAGGAAAGTCACTCAGCAGCAGCGTTTACTGCAACACTAGCAGAGTAGGAAGATGGACGGTAGGTCTATTAAAATAAAATCTTATATCTATTCAACAAAATGGCAGATTGGTGTTCAAAACCTTGAAAAGGACGGCTAATAAAACCAGCTCATACTGTAAATACTGTTGTGAGTTTGGAGCTCTGATGGTGCTTCATGTGAACGGCCGGACTCGTTGGTCTTTGGCCTGAGAAAACACCAGCAAATATTTCATCTTCAAAGGCTGCCAAACTGCACCCCGCTGAGCATAATTCAATGCTATTCTTGTGAGGAATGTCCAAATAAAACAATGCGGCAGCAGTGAATAAACTGTACACAGGACGCTGAATATGTCATGACATGCCCTCAAACGATATCAGGAGGAATTCCACCAGGTTGAATTCAAAGCAAAACAGGAACAAATATTCAAACACTGTTTGCTTGGTGTAAACACATAAATGTAATACTTTCACTTTTACCTTCATGTTAAAAACAAACACATTTTTCTTTTCAGTTTTATGGCATTTTTGCTTTATAAGAAAGTTTGTATTTGAGAATGGCAGGAAAGACGGGAGCGGGAGATATAACGGCTGCGGATTTTTGAACCCAGAGGATGGAAATTAAATGTCACAAATTTTAACCCACCAAGTAAAAATGACACCAAGAGACAGATTTTAATACAAAAATATTATACATAAAATATTATATATATAATAACTATCAACCATTTATCTAACAGGAGAAGTGATAATTACTTCCAATCAGTAATGTTTGAGTTTCTATAGATTCTCTATTTGAAAATTCCACATTTCTTTTAGCTAATCTGATGATTTTTTTTTAAAATAATGTCGAATTCAGTATTTTACTAATGGCTATGTGACCTTATTCTTAAAGATTACAAGTGACATATCCCAAAATGTGGAAAATCATGAGCAGAATACTTCTTTTCTTCCACCTTTCTGTATAGTATATCCCAAACGAGCCGTTATCAAGTCATTTTCACATTTAGCCCCTCGGGTGCTAATGTGTCAAACAACAGGCTCTGGCAACGTCTCTGAGGCCGATTTGAACATCTTACCTGGAAGTAGAGGCCGACGGTTGACCGTGCCATCAGGTTGTTGAAGTGCTCGTGGAAATCCTTGCTGAGGATATCCTGAGACAGGGTCTCGTAGGGGTCAAACGCCTGCTCCTATAGACATGGAGAGAATAACTCAGGAGTTAATGTCGACACCTGTGTCACTGACAACAGTCTTAGATGACGATGAGGATGCTTAGATGCAAGCTAATACTGCATGCTAAACATTAGCTGCTTGTATTTAAAGAAGTAACAGTTTATGAGCTAATAGTTCACAGTATTTACCATTTTGCTTAATGGAGCGTAACACTTACAAACTGCCTAGTAAATGCTGCAAACATAGTAAAAGTGTTCCTGTTTACTGTTAATTAGGATGATGTAAATAAGACAAACATTTTAACAGAGTACATGTTTTCTCTACATGTATGAGGTGGTATGGGGGTTTAGTATGGGCTTAGTAGTAAAACTAGGACTTGAGATTCCTTGTTTAGCGCATTCAAGAGGTGCAACGTCACCTGTTTGATTGACAGATTAAACAAATTTGACACATTTTTGTTTGTTATTAGCTATCTGTCAGCACTGTTGTACATGTTTAAGTAGCAAAGTGTTTCTCATAGAAAGAACTGTCTTTGGGCAGCCCACTCAAATAGATTTTCCCCATATTAAAAAAACAACAACCCTGTATTTACAAATACAGTAATATCATACAGTACATACAAACCTCTATGCACATATACACGCACACATATGTACAGACAAAGTATAATAATAATAATAACTAAAACAGAGCATAAAATAAATTAAGAAAAAGTAAGAAGAAGAAAAAAAAGGTCATAACAAATGTTTATATATAACATAAACTGGATCAAAATAAAATGTGACATAATTATCAATTTCCAGTGTCCCTTCTTGACCTCTATTATGTTGCTTGTAGTTGTCTATTATTTTAAATATGCCATATAGTCTGTTAATTCACCCCCCCCCCCCTTCCCTTCTTTTTAACAGTGTGCTTGCAAAAGCCACTGAAACCGCTGATTGGCTGAAAAGTCTGCTGGAATGATGCATTCAAATGCAATCATACAGATGGGAAAATTTACTTCATTAATCAAGTGCGAGCTATGTATTAAATACCACCTTATACAGCTTTTGAGCTCAGGAATGTAACTCCATTCACAGACATCGCATGACCCCCACCAATAAAATCTTAACCTGTGGAAACCGAGCGTCTGTGTTAATTGTTTCTAACCTTTGTCAACATTTTTGTGCATTTTATACACTTGGCAATTCATATTCGGGTAAGTGGGAGGGAGTAGTGAGTTTTAAGGTTTTCAAGTCAGAAAAGCTTCATACCTCTGCTAGATCTTCAAAGCAGCTGCCCACCAGCGGATGAGGGCTGCCGTCAGCCGTCATCTCCACGGCGTCCTCGATCAGTCCGAGCAGCTTCACCGTCAGCTCGTGGATGTCCAGTATGTTACTGAAGATCACCTCCACATCCTGCACAGCAAGACAACACGAGGCAAGTTGATTAAAGGCTAGAAAGGTGGGTTTGGCTAGACTGAAGAAACCAGCTTGGCGCCCGATTGGAGCAATTTGCGTCAAAATTCATACTCCTTTCTCCGACTCAAATCTGAACACACAGACATGATGCACATATATGTTTAGATTCAGTGGGACTTACACTTCCTGAGCATATCATTGTCTCCAATGTCCATCGTGAATAAACGTCCAAAAAACCGCTTAGAAATCATAGAAAAAAAGACGCTCCTAATAACTCCAGAACTTGCCTGAGAATTATCACGTTTTTAGGTTTTCTTCAGTATCAAAGTAATCCAGTGATAGTTGTCCGTACATCCATGGGCACTTTCCAAACAGGTACCGCTAATAGCTAATTTGGAATACTTTTAATGGTGCCAATTTGCCCAAATGTAAACAAAGTGAATGTAAATGCAGATGTCTGGCCACAGTGTCAGAGTTTGAAAACCTGTGCCTTACACTTATAACAGAAACAAGGCTTTTCTTTAATGACGTTTAAGAAAACATCTTACCACAGGAAACCGACAACAACCAGGTTACTTCAGTGCATGTAAACACACTGAAGGTGTTAAACCATGGGAGCGCATAGCAAGGAGTTGCTGAAAGAGCTTCCATTCTTGGCCTACATCTCTTGGATAAATAAAAGCTAAAAATAAATAAATAAATAGTGGTGAGAATGAGCTCTAAACGATAACAACAAGCTCAATTTGCCAGAGGAAATCATTACTCAAGCAGATGAGGACCCTAAAATAGCACGGAGTGATTATTGACTGCTAACGTCTGAATAGAAGTTTAGTCCTGTCATTATTTGGCCGTAACACTTTCTTGACATCTCCCAAGTAATTTCAGATTATGCTGCGTTTCAACAGACATAATTGAGGTTATTTTTGCGAGGGCTGCATAATTACATGTTCTGCATTCCACTGGGCCTCACAAAGGTTTATCCTCCTCACCCAAATGATACCACAAATTACCCAACCCAAAATATGCAAAGCCGCAGCGACCCATTAAACTCAACTTTCCATTCACTTCTTCTCAACCCATAGGCCCACTGTTCAACTCCATACCCCTACCCATAGTTTTTCTTTCTTTTTTTGGAGAACTGAGAGCACTTAATTGCCACATTAGACACAATGTAATTAGCAATTTGTTCCTTTGGTTAACCCTCTGAGATAGATATGAATGTCTATTTAATGGGCTGTTTACTGGAGGGGTCAGACATCATGGGTGGTGCCTCAGGAGATGATACAAAATATTTGGAGCCTTTTTTTATCAGGCACGGACATATTGGCTGTTCCAAGACTCGAGAATGTGAACTTCCACATACAGGATGATTGCTCTGACTGTCTGGTCATCCATCAGAAAAGACAAATGTCTTTAATCTCAGATAATTTGAGGGTAATTTGGCACTGGTTCTGTGTGCAGTGTGGAGGAACCTTAAACTGAGAAGTTTCTCATGATAAGTCATTTCAAAGCAATATTTAAAAAAGTGACAGAGGAAAGCTGTCTTCAGGTTTAATAACATAAATCAACACTGTACAATCTGTTTGGGTGTTTCAAAGTGCTTCCCGATGCTGATTACCAGTTAGCCGATTACAGAGTTTCACTTGTAATCTTTAAATGGTCTTATCCTGGATTCGGCTGAAATGGCTAAGTAATTAGGTTTACAGAATTCAGTTGGAAACTTAACTGTTTGTTTATAAGCTGGCTTTAGAGTAAGCTGGCCGCAGCACAAGAGCTGGAGTCTTTGTACCTTTCATTAGCATCAGGCGCCTTTAGGTGAATAAATCTGTTGGGGAGTGATGGTGGGTCGTTTTACAAGGGGTTATTGGTTTTATTTTTAATCTAATAATGACATTGTGGAGCTGCCATTATTTTACATTATTTTATTTTACAGCCACAGTTTCTTATGTAGTGTATTACTAGTCTTGTGAGCTGTAAAAAGTACAAAATTCATTGTTGTCAGTTGTTGCTGTTTCTGATCTGCTCTCCTTTATCAAGCTTTATCAGAGAGATGATAACAATCCGCTTTTTCCTCAAAATGTTTCAAACGGTATTCCCAATAAGCTAAACTTTACCGAGTGACAAGTTTGTTAGCTAACCTCGCCAGCATTGTCACCATTTCCTGTGGTTGTTTCACGATAAAGGCCTACCTCTGCCTTCACATACAAAAAAACATTTATTATTAAACATATTCAGAAAGTGTTGTGTTATTATCAACAGTAGCTTCATAAATTATCTGTAGTTTAAGGTAGCAATGGAAGAGTGTAGTAAAGAAAGTAACTGGGCTCATACTGTGACAGATATAGTCGACTACTGCTCACAGCACCAACTAGTGGTTTTAGTAGGAAAGAAATGGTGTGAAAAGAGGACGCTAATGATTAGTTTACTCTGTATTCTAGCATGTTTACACGAGCGACAGATCTGAAACAATTCCTCCTTTGATCAAACTCCAACCGAGAGATAAACAATATTGCGATTTTGACAGCTTTTTAATTAACTGTGAAAGTCTTCCTCACCTGAGACGTGAAGATATGGGGGTTGGACAGGAAGTGTTGGCGGAACACTTTGATGATGAGATCGAGCTCTCGCAGGTATTGCCGCTCCTCTGCGATTTCAACCCTCACTAGGTCGTCATACGTGAGCTCCCCGGAGGACGACGGCTCCTCTGTGCACTGAGACATCAAGCCGATGTCCTCCTCCTGGTCAAACATGTCCATCAACACCTGAAAACAGACAGCGGAAACCAGTCAGAGCTGTTCCTTGTTTCACAAATGCCCAGAACCTGCATCTATCAAACTGGGTGCTGTACAAGAGTTTCTGCTTTCCCTTTCCTCACAAATACTCACCTTGTCTGCGCACATGGACACCTTAATGTCCTGCTGGCTGATTTCATAGTGCCGAATGTTGCCGACATAGTTGCCCGCTAGTTTCAGTATGTCGGCCGATATGTATTCAAGCACTGCCACAATGTACAGGGAAACATGGTAGTCCACTTTATAGCCCAAAACCTCCTGAAAAAGCAGAATAAAAACATATTAAGTATTAGACAAGGGTCCAGGAGCAGTTTAATTCTTAAGCTGTGTCTCAAATCGCGTACTTCCATACTTACACTTAATATTTTGAGTGCATAAGTGCGTTCACACTGAGTATGGCAAAATGTAGTGTACCCGGATGATGTACACAAACACGTCAGAAAGTTGAGTGTGGCATGCTGCACACTTCTCACCCTCAACAGTCGCCATCTTGGCTACGTAGCGGAAGAGGAGGGACAACCAACCTGTGAAAATGGCTGCCGTGGTTGCGATTTTTACAGCTAAAAGTAAAAGCACGTTCATTTTTTATTCATTTTTAATATAACTGAATTGAAGTCAAGTGAGCAAACAAGCTGGCAGATATTTCGGCATGCGGCAATCGCGGTAAAATGTTGGCGATAATGCTCCGTCCGGTTGCAATTCGCTATTAAAAAGAAGAAGACACGGTCAAAGGTTGCGATCGTCATTTCCAGTAAGCGCACAACAGCAGTATTCGATTTGAGACAACACTACCCTGTCAAAATTAATGCACTACACAAGTCAGTACAAAGTGTACACAGTGTACTGCATGTAAGTGTACTAACGGAAGTACGCGATTTGAGACACAGCACTAGTGTCTTAGTGGCAGATCAAGAGAATTATGGCATCAAACGTTATAATTCAGACGGGTGCAGAGAATAAACACTGCATCATACAAAAGAATGAAATGTAATACTCTTATGTTTAGTACTTTGTGGTTAGTTGTCACATGATTGGTCAGGCATGATTTCAATTGTGATTTAAAACTAGAGAGGGTGGAGCATTGTCTGATAGAGCTGGGTATTGTGTTCCAAAAGTTTGCAGCTCTAATGGAGAAAGACGACCCGGCCAAATTCAGCGGACCTGTGCTGTACTACACAGTCGCCGCCTCTGGTAGATGCTCTCGTTTTCCTGATGTTATCTGAGCACAGTGAAGCAAACTCTGTCAGTGTGGGAGAAGCAATATTGTGGGTCATTTTGTACATTAAGCAGGAGTTGAGAGCGTCGGAGTTGACTGTGTCTTATACGAACACTGCTATAGTCCAGAATATGTGAATTGAAACATGCCTTTCAAGCTACATGATTAAACTTTTATTCTTCCCAAGTTGTTATTAAAAAAAGCATCATTTCGGAGTGTAAAGCTTTATGTGATTGATGGAGAGACTGTTCTTCAGGAGTCTTTACCTTAAGCAGTGGGTGTATCTTGTCCACGGGGAGAAGTAAAGGGTTTCTCCTCCTGCGTTTCTCGATAGCTGACTGGGCGTCGGCAATCGCCCACTTATCTATAGGGTGGGGAAAGGTTTTCTGGACCCGTTCCTGGAAAGACAGAGGGAAATTATTCTCTTAACACTTGATAAATTTGGAAGCATTAAGATGATTGAAAGTCTTCAATTAGTTATGTGGAATGATGCTGTGGTAGCTCGTGTTTCCTAACTAACACTTTAGGACAAAAAAACATGCAAGTTAGTGACAGTTAAGCTGAATCCCAGCTTCCACACAAATGCATTTTGTCAATTTTACAACATATTATGAATTTATATTTAGATGCCTTACCTCTACATCCTGCACAGAGCGAGGCTGGGCCACACACAGCATGTTGAGCAGCTGCAGGATCAGCTCCTCGATGTGCTGCAGGGCGTCCTCCTTCGCCATGAGGGTTGGGTGGACCTGCTTCTGCACCTTAGAGGCAAACATAAAAAAAAGAGATGAGCGGCAAGATGGTTGAAAGAGCATCCTGTAACTTAAAAACTGGTAGTTTTGGGGTTTGATTTGTGTTTTAATCAGCTTTCATCTTCTTTCAAAAAAAGGAAAAACTTTTCTTCCCCGTTCACAATGTAAACTGAAACTGTGTAATATGTGAAACTGATCGTAACACCTGGTATGATGCACCTCAGTTAGGCTCAGGTCACATTTAATGACGTCAAGACAGCGTGTACAGACAATGACTGAAGACAAACACCGTCTCTTGGTCTTATAAGGTCGTATTAGTGGTTTTTTGCATGTTTCAGCCCACTGACTACAAATTATACGTAATTTAAACAGCTGGTCATTAAAACCATAAATACGTTAGTTTCCATTTATTTCACAACAGTGTTAAAATCAACTTGCAGAGGCATGAAACTTGCATCATTTAAGCAATTTATCAAAGTGAACATTTGGTGACACTAATTTTACATTATTATCACTTGGTAATAGGCTTACTACAGCAGGGAGCATTTTAAATAACACATCCTTGTTGTTGCTTTCAAAGAAGCTCAGACATTCAAGAGTTGGCTTTCAAACAGCAACCTTTTTAAAGGCACAGTGAAATAAAATAAATACATTTTCCAATCATGTGTCCCTGTGAGAGGGAAGTGTTGAAGGAGGCCAACAGTCCTCTACATCTCCGTATTGCACTGTGTTTGCTAAGCCCTACACACTTCTAAGCGATCCAATCGAATCTGGATCTCTCTCATAACTATACTCGCATATCACAATTCGCTAGGATAAACGTCACATAACGGAAGATAAACACACTTTACAGTATCTGTGTTTCACTGTGACTTAAAAGACAGAAAACAACTTCACATAATTTATTCTCAATTTCCACGTTGTAACTTCTGATATGATTTTACAAAAACACAACTCATGAATGCAACACTTTTTGGCAGCTGACTCGGAAGTCTTTTGGTGCTATGTGTGTGTCCTTGAATGCACCACCAAGGCAGCGTTTTCAAAATTCTCCCTGCTAACATAAAACAAAAATTAAAAAGATGTATTAATATGAAGCCAACAACTTAAGTGTTCACTGTGAAGGATTATGTCTCTCAAGCAAGTTTCAGGTTTGGATGTTCATTTTTTAGTAAAAATGGCTGCCTGGGATGTAGGAAAGCAGTCTAAAACACTTATGAAATGCTTGGTCTGCAGTGACATGAAGCATACAAGATCTGTCACTTTGGGCTACAGCACACAAATCCACCAGCATCTTTCTGTAAAATCTGGCAGAACACAACAGATAAATCCTCTCTCCACCACGGCAATCATACTTCAGCCTCAAATTAAGCTGCTTAACAATAAATCTGTCAACACATATCATCTCCATAAAAAGGAAAAGAAAAAAAAAAGACATGCTCTTAAAAAGGTCTTTAAGTCATCCAGGCTTTGTCAGTAGCGGGACTCCTGAGGGTGGAACCAGCCTGACAGAAGGTGTGGTTTTAGGTGCAGACAGCAGAGAAGGTGTGGCATCATCAGGTCTGCAAGTGGAGAGAGAAGAACACCCCCCAACCGCCCTCCAACCTCCCAAAAGTTGTCATCATCCGGGCCGTGCCCTCTTGCAGGAATGCTGTCAGTTGAGATACTATTATAGCACCCAAAGCAGACTTAGAGGGGGAGAAAAAAAAGGCTGTGGGAGAGAAGGCAGAGAAGGAGAGGAGACAGCCTAACATTTACTCTCCACCCACAAAAGCCAGGCCTGTTCACATGCTAGTGATGGAATTACCCTGGCATATAGTAAAGTGGGGCATTATGATGACAAAACATTGCCCCCGGATTAAGGAATGTGAGAGGAGAGTTAAAAGGTCAACGCAGACAGAGCTTCATGCATTCTTGTGCTCTGACTTAACAGAGATGCAGCGACCGGCAGGACGTCCCCTCTATTTCAAGTTCATTAGTTATGAAGTTAGTTATTTAGAGAAAAGAGAGGAGGGTGAAACTCTCACTTAGGGGATTATAAAAGACCCCCTGTTTTCCCAGATGTGTTTTGGATTCAAATCCTGACTCATTAACTACATTCAGATGCTTTTTAAAACAAGAGGGGCTGGAAAATCTGAAGCCTCGCTTACGTTTCTGCACGTCATTTGTGTTTTGATGCACACTCACAAGACCTAACAGTTATAAATAAGCCACAAGTATAAGCTCCACTCGGAAAAAAAAAATATATCAAAGCAGAAGAAGGTTATGAGATATATCCTCTCGACCGCAAATAGGCACTTGACCAAATTCCACAGGACACCAGGAGCTGTGAGTCACCACACTGAAACTACGGGGGTTTCCCCGACTCCATTCACAGAATAGTTGGCCCGTTTCTGAGAGGCCCACATCCAACAAGTGTCGTCTATCTCCAACAATGTCAGGACAGGAGACAGAGCAAAAAAAACAACACACAAATCTGAATGGAATTTGAATAAAAACATAACAGAAAGTAAATTCAAATACAATACATGCAACTCTAACAGTGTTATAGAGGTACCAAAACGAGCTGCTGCAGTAGCTGCTGGATCCCTTTGTTGTACTACAACACAAGAAAGCCCTGTGTAAAGATCTGTACTTTTTTTCCTGCTTGTAAAGCTGAAACAATTAGTCAATTAATAGAAAATTAAGATGCAACAATTTTGATAACTGACTGATTGTTTAAGTCAATTTATCAAATGCCCAAAATTCACAGGTTCCAACTTCTCAAATGGGAATATTTTCTGGTTTTCTTAGTTTTCCGTATTTCTACATCTTTGGGATTTGGATTAATCTGCAACAATTTTGATAATCACTCAATCATTTAAGTCTTTTTTTTGTCAAAGTGACATAAATTCAGTCGTTTCAGTCTCAAATGTAAATATTTTCTGATTTTCTTAGTCTTATACAATAATTAACTGAATATCTTTGGGTTTTGGACTGTTGGCTGGACATAACGAGACATTTAAACATGTCACTTTGGGCATTTGTCACTATGTTTTGAACATTTTATAGACCAAACGATTAATCAAGAAAATAATCAGCAGGGTTACAGGGTTCGTACATCTTAGAGTAAAAGAGTAAAATTCAAAGCACTTTTCAAGCACGTTCAAGGTACCTAAACCAAAATTTCCAGACTCTCGAAGCATCTAAATTGTTACTATAAACGCCAGAAGACAACAAACAAACGTGACGGGATCGTTTCATTTGAAATATTAAAGAGATTTTTGGTTTTCATGAGTGATTGTGTAGATGATGAAACACCAGATTATGTTGAAAATCAAGCATTTTCAAGGAGTATATTCCTAACCTTGAAAACATAACAGTTAAAATTAAGCATTTTCAAAACTTTCAGGACTTTGTAGGAGCCCAGATGATAAAATAATCATTAGTTGCAGCCCTTCCTGCTTGGTTAGTAAATTAGTTAGTGAAAAAACATAAAGCATTTAATAATCAATATGACTGACTGAATCTCTGGGTTGAAATGACACACACAAGAAGTCCTATGAGCGAGCTGCTCCCTGTCTAAATTGAGGGCTGAAAGCAGAGCGGGGCCATGTGCAGGTATGACTGCAGCTCAGTGTATTTACAGTACCACTGCAACCTGATCCTAATGGGTGATGGATGTAACCATGGTCTAATATAGTTGGCGGCGGACACTGAAGTAAGCGCAGGCAAAGTGAAAGCAATTGAGTGGAAAAATAGCAGGGGAACTCCTGAATTTGAAAAGCACTCAAAACATCAGAGAGACAAGAAACACTGGGTTTCTCATGGTGGCAAAAACAACATTTCCCCTGCAGAAGCTCTGTGGCAGGCGAATTCAAAACATCCTCCCTCAATACTCAATGTGCACCAACTGAAATATGCTCAAAACAACAGATTCACCAAGAGATTTGGTGTAAATGTCAAAAGCATCACCCATTATGCATGGCAAAATGAGCTTTTTGCTGGTGGACAGTAGCTTTGTCTAGTGCTGAAATGATTAAGCAATCAATTAATTATTCAATTAGTCAACAGAAAGTTAAACTTTGATAATCCATTAATTGTTTAAGTCATTTATCAAGCAAAAACACCAAATATTCACTCAAATGTGATGTTTTGCTACTATTCTGTTTTGATCATTGTAAATTGGGTGGGCAATATGAATAAAATCTTTTTATTAGGTCTCCAACTAACGATTATTTTCATTATCGATTAATCTGTCAATTATTTTCTCAATTCACCTTTGGGTTCACCAAACAACCTTTGTAGGCTTACTTATTTCCCACTCTACCACTGCATGTTGGCAAATACATTCAAACGAACAGAGTCTCGATCATATGTACGCTTTCGTGCACGTCCTCCTGTCCCATGTTAAGGTCTTCAGTTTCATGGGTCAGCTCCATTAAGAAGGGAAAGGCTAGCGTACAGGAAGTCCCAGCGCTCGCCCTTCTCTCACTCTCCCTTTCCGTCCTCCATCTCCACCACCTCCCCACCTCCCTCCTCCGCCTTGTTCTCTACCCGCACAGAGCAAAGCCCCCGGGGAGAGCAGATCATAGCAGCAGACTGAGAGGTATTGATGTGCGTGTACGAGGAGGCATCAGCATCAGTAGCAGCAGCAGGCTCATACTACACACACACACAGACTGGAGCAGAGCCAAAGCCTGGAGAGGGAAAACCAGGACAAAAACTACCAGGAAAAAATCTAACTGGTCGATGTTTTATACACAACGCCTGCAGTAATATAAGTATATCCATTTCTAGCTAAAGTGCAAATAGTAGACCCCACACTGAGCAGACGTGCTTCAATGTAATTCTCAAAAACTGATCCATGAATGTACTAAATGCCATTGACAGGAAAATTACAACTTAAAAAAATGTCTCTTTAATTTATCTTTTAGTATTAGTCAGTTTTTACCTATTTTATTATTATTTTTCTTTCTTCTGTCTGGTGTTGTTTGTTGGACCTTCTATGATTTGGTTTTGTGTTGTTGAAAATTTGAAATTCAATCAACTTTAAAGTCATAAAACAAAACAAAAAACAAAACTGCAGCATCATTAAACTAGTGCTAAAACGATTAGCTAATTAATCGATGAAAACTGTTTGATAACAACTTTGATATGGTTTAATCGTTAAAGTCACGCTTCTTAAAATGTGAGAATTCAATGTAGGTCTTTTCTCATTTAATTGATTAATCTTTTAGTCTATTTAAAGTCAGACAATAGTAAAAAAAAAAAATGTCCATCACGATTACTCAGTGTGTATAGACAAAACAATAAACTCAATAATCAACAGATTAATCGATAATAAAAATTAAATTGCAGCCTTATGTAAGTGTCTCCATTTGGAGCAAAAGTGCAAAGAGTAGACCACACACAGAGCAGAAGTGGTCCAATGTCATCTTCTAAAACCAATCCAAGAACTTACTAACTGTCAGCAGGATAACACACAGATCAATAGCATAGCACCATCTATCTAGCTACAAAATAAGGTATTAAATGTATATTATCATGCAATTTTAGCATATTTATAAGCCCCTTTTTTTGAAGCTGGTGGCATCATCACATCAAGGCATCTGTAGAGACCTGGGTCATGAAATTACAAATATTAGATCAATATAAGTGCGTCATTACTGTATATATATATTCACACAGTATCTTAAACATGACACTGTAACATGCTCATGCTCTGCCACGACACGCTGAAATAATGAGATCTGACAGAAAACAATGGAGCAGACTGTGTTGCTTACAAGTGAAAGTAAAGGGAAAAAAAATCTGAAGTGGAAAAGTACACGCAGCATTTCTCCAGAATCTCTGAACCACAGAAATGTTACCTCAAAAAGAAGATTTTATTACCCCGAAAGTGCGACATCATCAAAAGTGATCGTCGTGGAAACGGACACAAATTTGTTGATGCCACATGTACACGGAGCAAGGAGCTGATACACGCAAATATGAAAAAAGCAGCTCAGAGGCTGTGTAGTAACTCAATGTATAGGTGCCATGAAGAGACGCAGGTCACCTTTTTACTCAGCTTGCACCAAGTGTTGTGTTGTAAAAAAAAAAAATCATGCACGTCTCAGCTGTAACACACATATGGATCAGGTGCTGTTGTGTGTGCTGGTGGTAAAAGAACAGAAAAGTTGGAGGTAATGATAGAGGCCTGACGGTGTTAATACAGGGTTAACATTTCTAATTCAATTGATTATTCTCCTGGCTGTGTATATGGGGCTGCATCAGGCTCAGGTTGCAGGTAATGTGGCTTGCTTGTGTGTGTGTGTGTGTGTGTGTGTGTGTGTGTGTGTGTGTGTGTGAGTGTGAGTGTGTGTGTGTGTGTTTATATGTGTGCATGTGGGCGTGTGGTGGAGAGGTGGGGGTGGGGCTTGTTATTATACCCGAGCATGTGTCACTGTTTGTGATTCATGCCATGACATCATCTGCCATTACAACCAGACTGTCTGGGGAACCGTAGGCCAGAGATCAACTCTGAGACAACAGGCACACGCGCACACACACAAAAGATGCATGGTGCAGACATACAAGACACACACACACACACACACACACACACACACACACACACACACACACACACACACAGAGAGAGAAAGACAAAGAGACATAAACAGAGATAATCCTTTGGACAAACACAAACAGAAACACAGACGCAGCAAAAAAAAGCACACGTGCGCAAAGACAAACTGTAGATGATAAACAAACACACATGTACAAAACAAGGAAATACACAACCATAGACACACGCATACAGTACTCCCCTGACATTTAGCTAGCCCTCCCCACATTCACATCACCAAGACAATAGCCGGTGGACGTGCCGTCAACAGCACGTGGCCTCGCCGTGACCCCAGTCTGACCTGACCCAGTGACCCCTGCCTGCCTGCATCCACCCATCCTCCGCCTGAACCCCCGTCTGAGGACGCCCTGATGTTCACAAACTTGATTCAATATTCTGGGAAGGGTGGAGAACGTGCGTATTAATCAGCCCCGATTGTCCGCCTGTGCTCCTGTCTGTGGACGGCCCGGGGGCTGGTGCACAGGAAGTGCAACCTGTTGCCAGGAACATCCTGTCCGATCAACACACAAAGCTCATCCCGGAGACGTGACAACGAGCTGCACGAGACCGACAGGGTGCAGACTGTGTCACTTTGACTTTTTTGCAGCAAAGCCACAGAAACATATCCACATACCCGGAGTTCATAAGGGCAGAAATTAACATCCGCCAAGTACCAGTAAAATGAAGGTCACTCGCCAAACAGGCCATTAACTTTCTGAGGTGAATACTGCATACACAGTGTTTGGTCCTTGAACACCGTACATGCCCTCTGACCATGATAAAAAAAAAAATGTTTTAATGAAAATAGGCATGCTCTGGTTCCCTGACCATGAGCAGCAATGCCCCCGGTTCGGGTCCAGCCAGGGACCTTTTTCGCATTATATCATTCCTGATCTCTTTATCCCCTCATTTCCTGTCACCTCTCTACTCTCAACTTGGTAATAAAGGTATAAAATACCTTAAATAAATAAATCTTTAATTACAACTCTACTCACAAAACATACAGTCACAAAACATCCAAATCAGCTCTAAAAGCAGGTAGGGGGACACAACTGGTTGCAGGCTGCATAACGTTACACTATTTATAACTATGTATTTACTTCTTGTTGGAGGACCTCCTTTATCTTACAGGGATGCAATTTAACAAACACATGGAGCTGCAGTGACAGCAGTCTGAAGGTGCCAAATGCAATTTCTTTTAGCGTGTAATACTGCCAGGTTAGCTCACAGCAGAGTCGCTTCGGGTCACCAGGTCAGTCACCTCCTTAAAGTGAGAGTTTCTTCATCTAGCTTGATGACAGATCAAAGATGAGACAGATATGAGGTGATAAAAATAACCTCAGACATACAAATAAACATGGCAAGACGGGTTCTGGCACCAGGCGCTATATGTCATTTCTTTGTCATGTTTAGAAATACTTTCTGAACTCTAGATTTTCTAGACTTTTGGGAACTCTTGAGCAGTATTATCATATTTGGATTGGAGCTCATACAGTAGAGCGATGGAGTGGGGGCTTGTAATAAGTAAATATGTCTGATTCTGAAGAGACAACAGCTCGGATAAAAGCCAACTCACTAAAATAAAAAAATCTCAGCTGCATGTTCTGTCCTGTTGTGGAGCTGTTTTAAGCGACTACTCAGATTGAGAAGATAAAAGAGGCAACATGCACGCACACACAAACAAGGCATGCTTGTAACCTGACAAATCTCAGCTTTAAATGTTGGCCTGTGCCTCAGCAGCATTGCGCTGCGCTAACTCAACATGGCAATGGAATGAAACTGTACCCAGCAAAGCTCTGGCCTGTCTCTCGGTGCCAGTGAAACAGCAGACCTGGGGAATGCACAGTTATCATCAACATCAGCATGTCAGAGGCTAACTGACGCTCTTGCATAGCAGCGGGCACGAGCCGCCGTGATCAAGAATAGCCAGGACACGCAGACGCAGCGAGGAGACAAACATTGGATCCCTCCGTGATGAAATGTCACAGTGAACATCAACGACACCGACAGAAACACAGGTGGCTGCACGTGTGAACTACATATGACTGGAAAGTTGAGCTTTATGCTTTTACCATTAGCATAAACACTTATTCTAATACATATGGACAATATAAACTTAAACTATTATTTTATGTGTATTTTATGCCTTTATTAGTGATACTGCAGAGATGACAGGACACAAGAGAGGGAAAGGTGCATGGCCTGATTCAAACTGGCGGTTGCAGTTTATGGTCAGTGTCTTAACCCCAGAACAGTATAAACTTAAAGCTGCAACTTCCAAGTCTCAGGTGATTCACACCTTTACCCGGCACCTCATCATTTCAGATGTGCAGTTAAGCTTGCATTTCTTACATGTAATGTGCTTAAGCACTATCATCCAGGCCTGCAACTTAATATTACTTTCATTATTAATTAATCTGTTGATTAGTTTTTCAATGAATCGATCAATCGTTTAGACTATAAATTCCAAGAGCCCAAGGTGATGTCATCAAATTGCATTTTCTGTCTGAGTAACAGTCCAAAATAAAAACAAATACCCAATTTGTGATCACATAAAACAGAGAAGGCAGCTAACAAGTATTTGGCAACGACTAACTGATTATCAAAATAGTGATTCATTTTCTGTCAGTCAACTAATCGTTTCAGCCCTGTCATCATCCGTCTGATTTAACAGAAATTCGTCAAATGTCAGTAAATATAGGCTGTGGCTGGATAAGTCTGTGTCATTCATGAGGTCAATTCTGCAAGAGATCAACCAGCAGCTGGAGGTGACACTTCTTAAACTAGCTCCCTGGTTGATCACAAAGTTACTTCCCTGCTCCGGAGTGTCTATCTATCACCAGGTTCTCTTTAATCCTGCCTCTAAACAACAATCAAAATCATTATCAGGAGGGGGAAATCATCCACCGCTGTGGCTCCTTCTGACAAGGAAACCCCCCCGGTGGACAGCTGTGAAAAACAGAGAGTCACAGTCCGTCAAAACCATAACAAACCTCTCTTGCGTCAATCTGTGACAGGCTTTCCCTCCGGCAGTTGTGTAACAAGTTGAGACAATGAAACCGCGGCACCACGGCCCACCACCTGCTCTCTCAGTTTCACCTGATTCATCATACCATCTCTGCTGCGCTATACGGCCAACTGACAGAAAAAGGGTGGTGTTATTTATAAACATGATGTTGCTGCATCTCTGTAGGCAGTTTGTGACACTAAAATGTCAGACAATATTTATATATAAAGTCCCTGCCTTACCAGGTTTAGGGATCTGTTGGACAAAGCACTGTTTCTAAACTAACATTTTAATAATGAATAGCCAAATAAAAAGTTTTAAACCTTTTTGGAGCGATTTGGATTGTTTTAATCCAAAACCACTACAAAAGGGAAGGAAGAGCAGATCGTATGTGTCAATAACTGATGTGACAACACTTGATTCACTGCGCTTCAAACAGAGAGGGTAGTTAACCGACAGTACAAGACGTAAGAAACACTGAGAAATCTATTTTGGAATAGGGACATGCATCTTTCAGGCTCTAAAAATAAACTCGGTCCGCAGCACTTTCATCCATTTCTACTGTAGCATCTTTGTGTACTATGAAAGTATACAACACGTAGTTCAAGTCTGAGTCTTGAGTTCAACAACTGACAGATAAGTCCACGTTAAATAAATATTGGCCAACACTGATAAATGGACAGTTTTAAGTTGGAAAGGATTCATCATGAATGGAGAAACGCCAACAGCGACCTGGCTGGATTACGAGGTGCAGGTCATACGTTATTACTGCCATTTGGGTGAACTCAAACCTCCTACAGGTCACCAAGGTGTGCAACACTTTTTTCCTGTGCCATCCTAATGTACCATTGCATCATGAGCTTGTACTACCGTTGCCCAAAGCACAGCACAGGTATCCCAACACAGCATGGAAACTTAGCAAAAGATGTCCCGTCTCTACTTTGCAGCTTTTCCCCAACCGTCTAGGTCCTTCTCTTAACCCATTAGTCACTCTTTTGAGCTCCAACCACATCAGGACACGTATGAAAGGATCTGGACAGGACCTTGTAGGTTTACACACAGACCCATTTCAAAGGGAAAGCAGCATGCAGTATCTAAACAATGTGGCTTTGCTTGTAACCTAATGGAACAGCTAGGCAAAAAAAAAAAAGGTTGACAGTGAAACATAAAGAGCAGCGATAACTTTGTGTTTTCAGTCGGCACTCAGAACCAGACTGTCATGAGTTTGTAAGTCTGAGTACAAAGACTGAGGGAAGCGGGGAGGTCAGAAAACAGAAAATAAACCTGGTGATGAGAGGGAGAAGCCAAGATGATGCAAGAAAAGGGAAAGAGAGGGACAGTCAAAAAGGAACTGATACGGGTTAGTCCTGCTGACCAAGGACATTAAAATTAAAATGTTTCCTGCCCTGAAAGTTTCAATTAGCTTTGTGAGAATTATGTTGCATTTCTATGGAAAAAGGAGGGAAATTTGACATGTAAGCATCCTAAAACAGCTGCATTAGGTCTCTGCAGAGACATTTTTGCTGTATGAGCAAATGAGGAACAAATAAAAAGAGGTTGGCAGCAACACACACATGTCAAATGATGTTTGACAGTGCCTTCCAGCTACAAGGCAGCAGTCCCAGGACAGCTTCACTGGTAGGTAGGCTACTTAACTTGGAGGTTAACATCAGCACCCTGGAAGTCATTAGTATAGCCTGTTTACCCTCAAAACTATGAAACACTATCGACACATCAAGACACTGTACATAACTGGTCAAAACTGAACAACTTCTTCAAAAACGTTCTGGGAAAAAAGTCATTATAGGGAACTTGGGTGAGAGACTTATTGAATAAACACACTGTGGACACGTCAACAGCCACAGAAGATGAGGACAGCAGTTTCAACATTGACAAGTGTCTGCTGTAATGATTAGAGATAAACAAAACATTAAATACTTTCCATTAATTCGATATAACAGGGACACTTACTGCTGGTTGCATGCGATGATCTGCTTATATTGCTAATAATAATATTAATAATAATTATTATTTGTGGGTTTTGGCTGTTGATAAGACTACGTTCGCAACCTGTGGCAAAAGTTTGTGTTAGTAATGCTTCCATACAGATGAAACAAGTACCTCCATACCTCACACCAATGAATCACCAGTATGAGAATACGTGTTTTGAAAGGCAGTTCAGTGACTTTGTGAGGATTAGTTAGTGTAGTAATCACAGTGTTACCTTTCGTAAAGCTTGAACGAAGAGGCCTCTCCATTTGTGACTGTTCTCGTCACTTGAAAAGTCGTATATCTGCTGGGGTTGCATTGCTGTAGCGGCTCCTGGCGTTGCCGTGATCCGGGCTGAACTGTCAGCATCGGCCCCGGATAGATAGTCCTTGTGGGTGGGTCAGTCCAGGGGCAGGCACGGCGGAAAAAGTCCAACTGTCTCGCTTGCAAATGTGAAGAGTATCACCAAACCACACTGCAAGTCCAGTGTCGAGTCTGGTTAAACGGCGAAAAATTAGCTACAAAATAAAACAAGCACATGTAGCTATAAAGTTAACTCGTTAGCTTGGTGGCTAGTAAGGCTAGCCTGCTGCGGCTGTAAACACGGGACAGCGGCTAACTAAAAAGCTAATGGCTAATAACAATGTTGCTAAGTGTTATACTTGCTACTTGGCGTTTGCTAAAAAGCTTATAACAGGCACATTAAGTTCAGTATTAAGTCACGACATGGGAGTTCAGCTTGTTGCCAGCTAACTACAGCTACAAGTTACGTTTGGTTATTTGCTGCCTAAACACCTGTAACGTTAGCTGGCTAGCGTTAGCCGACTAGCTAACTAGTGCTACAGGCTGCTGCTGGCCTTGATGCGCTCCGAGTTTTATGTTGTGGCACACGACCCGTTCAGCTCCAAACAAGGCACACTTTCTCCTGCGCTGTTTACTTCACATTTAGTCATCTTCTCCGGAGCGATCGGACGCTAAATCCAACGTTAATCCCCAAAACAGCGATCCGTCAGAGGCATATCTATGAGCAGGGCAGCTGAAGAGCAGTCGAGGTGTTTTTTTTTGGTTTGGTTTGAGAAGTCGAAGATGTTCGTACCAACTCCGCTGCCTGTCTGTCTGCTGCTCTCTGCGCCGCGCGTCCGCTGTCAGGCACGCACGCTGCGTAATTTCACATTTTATTGGACAGGAAAAAAAAACAAGGCTGGACTTTTGTCTCATTTCATATTATGGAGACCCACATTGTAGACAGAATATTTATAATCAACCTTTACTTATTGACTTTTCCGTCGTAACGGAGTCGTGTTTACAAAAAAAAACACAGTTGAAACACGACTAAATACATTTTATTAGATGCAAATAAATCCACTTTATTTCCATGTCATTACACAAGCATTCCCAGTGAAAACATTACATAACATAAACATGACTGCTTTTAGCAATAGCATCACATTTAGATATATTTTGTGCATACATTGGGGCTCATACAGTATGTTTGTTGCTGTGATTCTGCCTCCTTGTGGACAAACTCAATACGTGCTTGACTCAGGAATTTATGGAAGTGCTGCAAACAACTACTAAAATAAAAAAAGTACAAAAAGGTCCAAACTTGTAGTATAAAGAACAACTTTAAACACAATTAAGTTGTATTTATTTTCCCTATTTACTATTTCCCTTCTCTATGCACCTTGGAAGAAAGGTCAAGTTGTGCCAAAAATCTCTACTTTGCTTCCAATATTAAAAATTACCTCAGATTAACATACCAAAGAATATGCAGCCTATATTTAAAAGTCATGAGGCACAAACCACAGAAATGTATCTCATATGCTAATACAAAAATATGTATTTAGAGTAAAAAAACAAACGTTAACATTCATTTGTGATTATTTGGACAGTTTTAGCAATATGTGAAGCCTTTCTAACAAAGAGCGAATTCAAGCAGAATTACATGAAATCACCGCCAACACACACACAAATAAACAACTTATAAAACATCCAAGTGTTCTCAGTTTACATCAATGTAAATATGACTAGAATATTTAGTCTTGATATGATTTCAAATAGTTTTTAATGTAAGAATTATTTTGGTAGACAAAATCGTCCAATGCCCAAAACTTTCAAATAAAGTGAGCACAACCCGTTTTTCTTTGTAATCTGTGCGTTCTGTAGCTATAACTGTGCGTTACAATAAGAGTTTCATTCCAAAATGAGTTAAAACATTTATTTTTTTCCAAAAACGTTTATCTAGCATTTTGGACTGAAACCAGTAGGCTTTGCAATATTCAAACAACAGAGACATATTGCTCTCATATAGTCAGTGCCTGGAGAGAAAAAAAACATACAATGCATCCAAAAGTTAAAAAAAAAATTCCATACCAGAATTTTACTTAAAAATCCCTCATTTAAAATGGTCAATTAACCTTTTTTTCTATGCCTAACATTTTCACTAAGAGTAACTCATGATGCACTTTCTTTTTATACAGAAATGCAGTGAAAAATAAAATTCATTTTAACGTTAAATGTGGTGGAGTAAACATGTTTCGCAACCTGAAACTGCACCACTTCAGTAAAAACAGCCTTAAAATGTAATTAAGTCAAAGATATGTTACTTTCTCCTCCTAAATTAAGGCTTGACCTGTAATAAAATGTCTCCATCCATAATGACAGTGATGCTGAGGTAGTGACAGCTTGATACAACATTGTACTTTCACTTGGCGACCTCAAGCTGGATTCTTTTGGTTTTCTCTTTTTCCTTCTGCGATCACCACGTTTCCCTAAAGCTGGAAGCGACTCTCCACCTCGTCTGCGATCATTTCAGCGATGGCGAGGGAGGAGGTGGCCGCCGGCGAGGGAGCGTTACGCACATGGAGCACCCGACTGCCCACGTCCCCGACCCCGCCGTCAAACACAAAGTCGTCCACGAGGTTTCCGTCTCGGTCGAGAGCCTGAGCTCGAACTCCTGCAGGACCCCTGGTGAGGAAACAACCAGGGTTACAGAAATCATATAATATATCCTCTTACTTGTGCTGGTAAACCTGCCATAGGCTCATTTTACCTCCAGAGTTAAGTGATCCTATAGTAACAAACACCTGATACATATATACTGTAGTGTGCATGCATTTTTAGGTCTTGCTCTACCTGAGCACGTCACTCAGCGAGAGTTCGGGGATGTACTTCTGCAGGATTTTAACCTGTGCACTAATGAAAACCCCTCTATACATTTCTCCAATCCCGTACGTTATGTTCCTCATTACCAGCTTCTGAAGGCCCCTGCAGAATAAAAAGACAAAGATTAAATATTCAGTATCACCTACAATGCAACAATTACACTGTGATTAGATGATTTCAGAATCTGTGTGAACTGTATCACTGTGCACCTTGCTGATATGTTACAGCACCGTTGCCATTAAGACAAATTCTTGAGTTCTTTATAATAATCATCATAATATTCATTCACAAAGAACACAAAAAAGGCAATAAGGACAGATTAAATTTCCTGTGGTACCTGAATGAGAGTGCATCTGCAAAGTCTCGGGCATTGAAGTCATACACTTTGTAACCCTCCCTTTTGAAGGCGAGGACCGCGTTGGGACCAAGCCAAACACTTCCATCCATCCGCGGGGTGAAGTGAACTCCAAGGAAGGGGAAACGAGGGTCAGGGACCTATACATATATTTTATAGAAACAAAATGAAGTAGCAACAATTAAGTGTGTATGCATAATTTGAATCCATCGGACAGCATCAAGAGAGCCGCTGATATGTAGAATATAGAAGAGATCCTCCAAAAAAGACAGTGTCATATTTGCAGTTTCAAGCTTTCGGTTTTACTTTTAAAACCATCATCAGGAGCAGATCGAGGTGATAGGAAACAACAACTAATAAATACTAGATGTGCAAGCTGATTGCTCAGTTGCATTAGTTAGGCTGTCTGTTAAATTTAACATCGTTAAATATCAACACTCACTTCAGTTTTTGGCCACCTCTACCTGCTTCTGATGATGATTTTAAAATAAAACCAAAACCTCAAAACTGGAAATATACCTCAGTCTTTCTCTGGTGTAACTCTACTCTTATAAAAACAGCATTATTGAATATTTTATAAATCCCCAGAGGTGAAATTCTCTTTCTACAGGGTCACAGGTTTGGATTTGATCTTGAAACTACATTTAGCAAGATTTCTAGTGGTTTTATCTTCCGCTTAAATCCCCAAGTATGGCTGAAAATATTGTGGATGCAACCCATTTTCACAAAACTATTTTCATCTGTCAGGGATCTGCTTGTAAATCAATATACTGGGAGTGAGGGACTGGGACTGAAACTGAAGAGAAAAAATCCAAACTGGAATCAACAGTAGCTGAACCAGTTTTCTCAATTTTTTTTTTCTCAAAGCATCTCCACCCCTACCAGTCAATCATGAGAAATCCAGACTCTGCAGCTTACTGATCTCATGTTACATGATTTTTAAGTGGTGAATTCCTTCAAACAATTCAATGAAAATAAAAAATAAAAAATAAAAACTTCAAATAATCGTCTCTTTCTGCCACTTGGGGCCGCCAAAGTTTGAAGTTACAGAGCACAGCTTAAAGGGAGTAGAGATCACATACAATACTAGTATATGATGAGAAAAATCTGCAGATCAAATGATTAATGTGGATTACACAACTTAAAGAGTTGGACATGTGTTCATATGGTTCTTCAGCAGACTTACGGGGTAGATATTTCCCTTGACCAGATAGTGTTTCTCTGGCTTCAAGACCAAATAATCTCCTCTGAAGGGGACGATCCGCGGCTCCCGACTGCATCCAGATATCTGTGACAGACGGTCTGAGTAGAGGCCTCCACAGGTCAGGACATAACGGCACCGCACCTCGTTACCCTGTCAAAAAAATACAATGCAAACAATGGAAACAATAGAACACAATCTTGTGACGATTTTATTTGCGTGCGCCTTACCTTTTTGTCTTTGATTACGATTGGATATTTAATTCCTGCAAATAAAATAAAAAAAGAGATACACATTGAGGAGGATTTCAAATAACTCTACATTATGTACATCCAATTATGACTCTGTTGACATATTGATGTACAAAACCTGTTTATTACCGTCAGTGCTCCCAGTTGGGCTCTCCCTGACCATAGAAATGTCATTGACCTCAGATTCAGTTACCACCGTGCCGCCTGCCTCCTCAAAGTCTTTGCCGTACCTGAGGGCCACCATCCTCCAGTCCACAATGCCGGTGTAGGGCGAATCCAAGGCCATTATACCCTGCAAGGACGACATACTATAGGCCTTTACTGCCATCTTTTCTTCTGTATGAATAACAACAGCGTCTCTGAGACTCTTACCCTGCAGTACGGCTCTCGTTCTCGGATTCCCTTGGCGTCGACAATACTGAGGTCACGCACATTGTTCTTCATGCCGCGCTCGTATAGGGCTTTCAGTCTGGGTATCTCCTCCTGCTCCACAGCCACGATAAGCTGCCAACGCAAAAATACACAGATCAATACCAAGATAGACACAACACAATTATCGATATGGAAGCTCCTTACAGCAGCTAAAATGACACGCTTTATATGATACCTGAGTTTTTTCACAATGTCTGTATTACATACGTATTGTAATGTTATGGACTCATGTGGTTAAAATACTAAGGCAGACCTTTCCACATCTCTTGTAAGGGAGTCCTTTCTTCTCGCAGTACTCGTAGGCTAAAGTGGCTCCTCGCACACACAGACGGGCTTTCAGCGACCCCGGCGTGTAGTAGATCCCGCTGTGAATGACTCCACTGTTGTGCCCACTCTGGTGTGCAGCTGGTGAGTAAGAAAGTGACGGAGAAATTGAAGAACAAGTGGAAGAAGAAAGATGGAAAAGGAGGCTTTATTAAGATTCTTAGAGTTAACAGAAAGATACACTATCATCCTCAATCTGTAATATTTAATATATTCAGGGAGGGATTTCTCAGTCCGCTTCATTCAAGCTACTCTCAAACCAAGTACACATGTCCTTTGTTCCCGTTTCACATTGGTGCAAAAGTCAAAACCTGTATCCCCGATCACTTATGTTTAGATAGCAGAGAATGGATCTGCAGTCAAACTCAATTGCAGCTATTGTAAGTATAAACATGATATAAAATTGTCTTTGTTTAGTCAATTATCTTTGGAAAAAGATACACCAAACAGCACATTAAAAGGTATAGTTTGACATTTTGGGAAATACAGTTATTCTCTTTCTTGCCGAGATTCAGATGAGAAGATCAATACCACTCTCATGTCTGTGTGCAAAATCTGAAGCTACAGCTGGATAGCTTAGCTTAGCATAAAGACTGGAAACAGGGGGAAACAGCTAGCCTGGCTCTGTCTGATCGTAACAAAGTCCACCTACCAGCACCTCCCTCACTCACTCAAGCTTACTTATTGACACATTATCATCTTGTTTGTTTAGTCCATACAATAACCAACGTGTAAAAACAATATGTTGTGGTTTTATGGGGGTTTATGTGTCTGACTATTTCTTGGCCAGGGGCAGTGACTTTCCCAAAATATCATACTATTCCTCTAAGGCCAAAAATCACCGATAGTCACTTATCAAATGTTAAAATTCTAAGGGTTATTACTTTAAAGGCCGCTTTTTACGATGCTTGTAAATTTATTTCAGCATTGCAACAAGGTTACATGGCTGACTTTTGTGTTTGCGGGAGTTCAATAGGTGAACAGTGAAAGACTCTACCCAATTTCTAACAGTGCTACAGCACAATGGCAGCTGTTAACCCAATACCCTCAAATTAAAGCTAAAAGTTGGCACTTTACCCTCATAGTCATTGTTCCGTTTCAGATCCAATGTCCCGGTGTACAGAGCCAACACAACAAAATTTAATCACCACGCAAAACACTTCGCTCTTCAGAACATGTTGTCGTCTTCCTTCACCACAACAGCAACCTTCAAAACTCACCGAGCTCTTTTTCTTTCTCCAGCAGGATGAAGCTGAGCGACGGGTGTCGCAGAATGAGCTCTCTGACCGTGGCCAGGCCCACGATGCCACCTCCCACCACGGCCACATCATACGTGCTGAAATACAGACGACAGGTGAGGTTACGGACGGTTCAAATTCAAGATGGTTACCAGCTTTACAGAATGCAAAAAGTACAAAGCAGAGCCGAATATTTAGGTCAGTGGGTCAATGTCCAACTGTACATGATTGTATGAGCAGCCAATAGACCTTTGAAACTGATCAGTAGAGAAACTCATGACTCAAGTGTTAACAGGGTATTTGTATGTACAAAGAGAATATCCAGCTCTGTCACAAGGCTACACCAAGTAAATCCATTTATAAAGCGAATCACCACAGACTACTATCTAGTGGGAGGGCTCAAAGTGTAAGCAGCAGTTCCAGGATATCAAACAACTAGCATTTTGCAAAGAGCTGGAAGCACACAATGTTCAAGCCTGGGAGAACTTTTTAATTCCTGTGCCCTCATGAATACACAGGACACAGGACACAGGAACAGTCAACATCTTGTTTTCATTTTGGAAAATTAGAACCAGGCAAAGCAAGCAACAAGCTGTAATGCACAACAAGGGGAGAAACCAATAAAACCGACTGAAAAAAAAAGTGTTTGGGAGCATCATAGTCTGCCTATCTGATGGACATATAGGATCAACATTTAGGAGCACCTTTAGAAGCATGTGCTAAAAGTGCAAAAGTTCTGTGGAGAGACGCTGCTTCAAGGGTTTTAATCCTTACTTTGCATTAAGATAAGTAGAACGGGACTGCCTTAACTTGTAAGAACTTGTAGCAGCTGGAGGTTGGACCCATTACATGGCATGCTCCCAGAGTAGCCTGTAAAGTCTAAGGCCTAATATGAAACACATGCCTTCCTAAAGGTACAGTTCACACAAAACTAGTGACTGACTGCTGGTCACTGACAAAGACTTCTTTCTTTGCCTTTCTGCAGGTAAAAGTCAGACTATATGTGCTCTGACAAATAAAAGTTTAAAAGGCATGCAAATGTGGACGGAGCACGCATGGTTAGGGAGGCACAGTACAGACACAAATGTTTTGTGTGCATAAACAAAGGTGCAGATCAGGTTATGCAGAGAGCAGAAAAGTTATGCAATCTGAATGTCTTTGGCAATGAGTGGAATCAATTATAAGTTAATGATTGAAGCAGGTGCCGGCTTGTATGCCCCTTTTCTTAACTCATTTGTCCGCTAGTGAGTAAAATTATAAAGTTAACCAGAGAAACAAGCATTCGTCTAACTCCTCACACGTAACTGAACACGACTACAACACCACACTGTCAGCAGTAGCCTGCTTTCGTCTTTGTAATGTCATTCTCACCTGTGTAGCTGCCTGGTTGTAATGCCCTTTAGCAGTTTGGGCTGCGCTGCCCCAACAGCCTTAAAAGTCGCGCCGCTCAGTGTCCGGATCATTGTCACAGCGTTTAACAGCACCTTACAGTCGCTTCTTCATTGTACAACTGTCAGAAAGATGTCCCTGAGTTCTGTCTTTGTATTTCCTCCTCCTGTGGCCGTTGCTAGCCTCCCATCTCGCTGCTCTGAAGCCGAGACGTGGCCACGCCCCCCCCGCGACGCTTCACTCACTTTGACGTCCAGCCAATGGGACGGCACGTTTTCCTTTACGTCACTAGGTCAAAGGGTAGAGCGATGGACGCGTCCCAAATGTAAACAGCCCGGTCTGGTGGAGGGCAGGTGAGATTCTCCTGTGTCGCAGTTTCAGCCGTTTGTTTGAATGAGTCAAACAAAAGAACAGAGCAGGCTGTTAATTTATCTTCTATTTATTTTTCAGCTGTGAGACATGAGGCTTTTATCGAGGGCAGTGCAGTCTGCTGTGGGTCAGAGGGAGTGGAGCCGCAGACACTTCTGGGGGTGGCTCAATGCAGTTTTCAACAAGTGAGACAACATTATTATACAGATTAAGGATATACGTGTGCTAGCTAATAGCTACACAGCAATGCGTGGGAAGACAGAGATCTATAACAAAGCACTCAACACAACACAACACAACATAACATAACATAAACACACACATAATATGGTCACCTTTCATGATGTTTTGCTACCTTGTACGATATGGTTATAAACAGTGGTAAAATGTAATGTATTGTAATGTAGTATTTCCATTTTATGCAACTTTATACTTGAACTCCACTACATTTGTCTGACAGCTTTAGTTACTAGTTACTTTACAGATTATAATTCAGTTAATATAATTCATACCCTTCCTGTCCAGTGAAAACCATGTATCTCCAAATTTGGTGATTTTGAATTTTAATTTTTCTGATAAACTGAAAGATTAAGTGTTCCTTTATGGGTTGAGAAATTTCTTCTACTTCTTAAACAAAATAAACTTGGATTAGCTGGAAAATGCATTGTCACAATATACTGAATAGTGTTTCTAATATTTTGTGCGCTCCATTTTCATCAATTAGGGGACACTAAATATGATTTTTATTTTTTTACTCTTCTATAGCTGTTTTATGATTTTGTCTTGATACTTTTCTGTTTTGTTAGTTTGTATAGCCTGATCAAGGATGAAACAATATTTAATTTCAACAGTATTCTTTATGGCTTAAAATATACTTGAACTTGAAAATCAAGACCGATTACCTCAACGTTGATAATGTAGGGACGATTTACAAAATCTTGCTAAATAACGATTAGTAATAAGGGTATGATAGCCAAACATGCAGTAGAGAATACATAAACCATTTAACTCTGCTATATGGTCAGAAAATTGTACCACTGTTTGTTGCCTTTACAACCAGAAAATTACATTCAGGTTCTATTACAACATTAATAGTTATTATTACTCCATAAGACATAATCTCATATTTACTATATTGATATCTTGTCCAGCTCTGTGTTGCTACATGTTGATTAAATGTGTTATTGTCAGAGATTTCCAGGTTTTTGTGACCTATGCTGTCAAACATCTGAAATTAAAAATTATTTCCATAATGTAATTTCTATTTTTTCCCCTCTTTAATCTATAAAGAACTGTATCCATCATAAGTTGGCAGAATCCAGTGTTCCCTGTGGTCTTGTTTATTAAGTTTGACCAACAGTCAAAACCCCCAAAGTATTCAGGTCGAAAAACCAGCAAATTCTCAAAACACGGTATTTTACTTGATAAATAACCAAATAAACAAACAGTGGGTAATTCTCTCAGGTTAAAACAACTGGCCTGGTGGGCAGGTTGCCGTTTGGACTTTATTTTTTGTCCTCCTCTTCTCTGCCCTCTCAGCACCAAACAAATGTGACCCATCAGATTACAGGTCATCAACTTGTTTCGTACTTTGAGTGTTTGTTGATCTTCACTCAGGGTGGACTATGATCGGATCAAAGCCGTTGGTCCAGACCGAGCTGCAGCAGAGTGGCTGCTGAGATGTGGTGCCAAAGTGAAGTTTCAAGGTTTCGATCGCTGGCATCACGACTACAACGGACTGCCAACTGGGCCTCTGGACAGATACAAGATCCTGGCGATTGACGCTACTGAATCCTGCATCATGTACAGAGGGTTTGACCACCTGGGTCAGTGTTACAGTAGAGAATATTATGTTCTTGTCCTTGTGAATTGTCCCACTCTCATTTCCATTTCCCTCCATATGGTCATGGATGTTCTCCCTTAAATGGATGTAACACGACTAAAACTCTACACCCACACACCCAGTGAGACTTTAACGCTCATATTACACACCAGAAAACACTTTGTTGCGTGGATGAAACATGAAGAGAAAACTTTGCTTTTCTTAGGTCCTTCCCATTAGTGGGGCAAAAAAAGTAAAGTTTGGTCTGAGGGTGCAAAGTCCTGATTTTTAACTAAATTCAAAGGGTCTATACTCTTTACAGGCATCTTTTCAGATCAACTTAAAGCAGTATGTCTTAGCTGTACTTTGTCAGCCTCAGTCAGATGTAGCTACTTAGCTAGGCTTGTCTGTATGTTTAGCTAAATCCTAACATCAGCATCTTAACATGCTATCAGTAACAAATTAAAATATCTACAGATAAGTTGATAATATTCAATAATTAAGAGCCTATTGTTCGACAAAATATATGTAAGAGATTTGAGGAGGCTGACTTTTAGCATGTACTATTTAGCAAATTAGCATGCTGTCGTTAGCATGCCAACATTTAGCATGTAATGGTTAACACATTAGCTTGTTAACATGCATATGGTGAGTAGGGTTGTTAACATTTAGCATGTCAGTATGACATGCTAACGTTAGCATAGCGTTAGCATTCTATGTTAGTGGTCATTAGTTTTTATGGCTGAGTATAATTTGACATTCTTTTGATCCCAGTAGTGGTGTTACCTGAGTTTCAATACGATGCCTTATCATACTTTTTTTGATACCTCACATTCAGAAATATAAGAATGTTTATCTACAAAACCCCTTTTTCATTTAACAAAAGAAGCCAAACTTCTCAGATGTTAAATGTTGTCTAAATACAAGCAGCTGTACAATAACTTCGCCTAACAAATGTCTAAAATTTGAATCAGGAACTATTTGATCAAAAAATAACTAAATCAATCTGACCAGACATTTGATGCCAGCATTCAGTACTTGATAGTTTTTGATACTCTGTGTTACAGAAATATTTCGGTCAAAGAAGTTTCTGTACCAAAGCCTATTCATTTCAGAGGTCATAATGAAATTTATCACCTGTTGGTGGCGCTAGATGACAACTCAGGAGCTCGCCAAAGTCATTAGGTTTCATCCTCCGGGGATTATCAGAGTTGCTACCAAATTTAATGGCAATCCATTCAATAGTTGTAAACATTTTTCACTCTGAACTCAAGTGTTGGATTAACAGACTGATGAGATTGTCATTAAAATCCTGTTCAAATCAAAGATTAAAGCTGTGTTCAGAAAGTGTAAATTCTGCATTAAGTGTGTTAACGTGAGCTTGACCTCGACCGTTGACCTGAAAGCGATTCCGCTCTTTGTTGACAAGAAAGGAAAGGCGAGGGTGAAAGTGCATCTCTCCCAGACTGATTATCCAAAAAGTGACGCAAGTGAGCGGGATGTTTTACACCGAGCAGGCGCACATGGAGCGCCGTCTCTGACCTTGTTGGCTGCTGCACTCCAAACTCTGTTTTGTTTTGTTTTTGGTGTCAAAGTCCACGCATATTTATTTTGGTGCAAAGTCCCTCTTTGCCTATGTAAATTTGATCAGTAGACAGTGTGCTGATGCTGTTTTTCTGTCCGTTTATTTAGAGGGTTTGAAAAATGTGGAGGAAATCAAGTTCAACAAGTGCATCTACATTGAGGACGCCTGCCTGGAGAGGTTGAGCTCAATAGAGAATCTGCAGGAGAGTTTGTACATGTTGGAGGTGGTGTCGTGTGGAAATGTGACCGATAAGAGCATCATCGCCCTGCACAAACTCAGGTGAGTGTTTGTTATCTAAAAAGAGATGAATTTAAAATAGTTTTATTTAAGTATCTGTTTCTTTGTAAAGAAATATGTTTAAATGACACCTCGTCCTCTTCGTTGACCAGAAAAGATGAATGTTAAACGAGTTTCTTAATTTCATATTATGTATTAATCCCACACAGGAATCTGGAGTATCTGTTTCTCAGTGATCTTCCCGGGATCAAAGACAAACAGACGACAGTTGACAGACTACGGACAGCACTTCCACGTCTGGACATATCAGTGGACCTGGACTGATTGAGAAACAACTTCCTGTTTAAGATTGTAAAATATGGACGCCTAAAGGTTTTCAAAGTAAAAAGACCCAATGTTGAAGGAGGACAGACTGGAGCGTGAGGGGCTTTGATTGTGCAACACGTAGATCCTGCAGCTAAAACATTAAGTGTATTTACATGTGAATCATTAAGTCTTTAATTAAATGAGGATGTGGAGAACAGCAGGTCCAACTTTATTGGAAAATATTCCGGTTGATGTGTCACCTTTCAGCTTGAAGTATAATCAAGCTTTAAAGAAAACAGCAAAGACGAACATTAAAGCACTTTATATTGTTGACACCAGTTTTTCTTTTAGTTTATTATATTTTCAACATAAGGTATGAAAAGTTACTCCACATGTGGGTATACAGAGAAAATCACTTGTGAAATGCTGATGAAAGATTCAAGAGTCTTTTAAATCATTTCTCTTTAGATTAATTTGGCATTTGTACAATATCTGAGGACAGACATGGCTGTGAACATCCTTAGCACCAAAGTTCCAGAGATAATGAGTACAATGTGGTGTTGTTACTGCTATATGCTGGTAAATGTGGGAACTGTATTCACTCCTGACGTCAATAAATAGTTTCAGAAATGAGTCATGAGTCGTTATATGTGACAAAAAAAAGTCAAAGTTTGTGTCCTACATTATAACTCTCTTGAGACAATTAAACAACATAAAACTCGCTACCAAAAACATGTCACTCTTACAGAGTCCATCGTTGTATAAAAAAAAAAAAATACATTTGGCAAACCAGGCAAGGCAGTACGTCGTAGTTTTACCTTCAGTCTACGCAGCGACTACAAGCAGAGCTGCATGTCGCTCCTTGTCTTTACACAAACTATACAAAATACAACAACAAAATCAGCTTGAAACGTAGGCAACATGTTGGGGAATAGTGCATAGACTGACATCAATATCAAGAGACACCCGACACGCCCCACGTGATGGACAAAAACTTTAAAAAGTGGTTGAGCCCTCTTGTTAAAAACCGAGGTGCTGCCAGAATCTGCTCCACTTCCTGAGTTTTTCAGAAAATGTTGCTTGTTGATGGTGTTGACGGTTTTAATTCAGCGCGTTTAGATGTTCGGCAGGTGATAGTTGAACTTGCGCAGGTTGTTGTAGTACTTCTTGTTGTCCACAGCTGGAAAGATGCCACTGCTGGTCAGCTGTGGCAAATACTGGATGGAGAAAAAAATTAAATAAAAAAGGTTTCAGGGACAACTGTGAGAGCAATTAAGTATTTTTACATGAAACAATTAGAAATGAAAGGGTTCCCTCTGGCTGTAAAATTGACCTAAATTGAGTATTTAAGTATTTAAGACAGGGATTTTCTGCAATTTCATACATTTTCAGTGGATTATTTTAAAAATGAGTCACTTTTTTTTAGGGGAATGCAGCACCAGAAATTGCTTTACAAGTAGTTTCGTACATTCATTGCACTGTATGGTCATTCCCAGCGGTTTAGTTTATTTTACAACAACACATCAGAGTCAGAAACCAGACCGTTAACCCCTTTAGAAAATAGCAACAGGAAATAAGAAATTATATCATGAGCTTAAATGTTTTGGGAAAAGTTAAGTTGTAGTCTATCTGCTAGGTTGAGAAGGGATTACAGAAAAGGTATCAATAAGTAGCACTGCATTCCCACCTGCCTCAGTCCTTCTAATTTGATTTTTGTGAGATTTTTCACCAACGTACAGAGTCCTCGAGTCCTTGTATATGAGGCAGCCACTCTTATATTTATTATTATTCGTAGTAAATCCAAAAATTATCCCTTTTTTCTGACTTCTACTGTTACAATGTTTCAAGATAATCTGCTGATAAAGTCAGACAAAATCCCCTAATTCAACTTTTGAGAGTTTGACCTTTATGGGTCAATGTCTTGTTAATGTATTGAAGCTGCTGATACCTGATATTTAATGTTTTTTCCTTTTTTACTTGCAAAAATGTACATATACATCCACTGTTTATCCCAGAATCCCTTTTAAAAAGGAAACATAATTTTGCTTGCAGATTTTACGGATGTTAAGAAGATATGCAATATTTAAAAACACTGACATTAGCCCTGAATATGGCAGCATACTCATTACTCTTCGTACAGAAAGCCACTGACCCCGGGAGGAAGGTGTTTGCGAGGTAAACGTATCCTCTTGTTGCTGGAGCGCTCCTGCTCTCGGGAGGTCTTCTCGCTCTTCTCTCGCAGGCTGTCGAAGTACGGATGTTGGAGGAGCTGCTCACAGGTCAGCCGCTCGGACGGGTCCATCCTCAGGCAACCCTAAACCGTCAAAACCAGCAACAAGAGGCGGGAGATGGTGAAGATCAGGGCCAGACAGCCAGTTTTCCACATGAGAGCTAGGTTTTCTTTGACCAGCAGCTGTCGTGAAGATTATTATGGCCAGAATTACGCAAGTAAAAATGATGGTTATTTGGGAACACAGGAGTTTACACATACTTTCTGATTCGTTGTCACATGAAAGTGAAAGTTTTACATATATCTTCAAACAATAAAGAAAATGTAAAAACGTGCACATTTCACTGGATTAAAATCCAAACTTTAACGTTCAAAACTTGTGTATTTTGTTGTATGATACAGATTATAAGATTACAATAATCTCCTCTATCTCTTAAATTAAAGATGACGTCGTTTACCTTCATGAGACTCAGAGCTTGATGTGAGAGATTTGGATATTTCTGCTCCAAAGGTTCCTACAGAAAGAAAAAAAAATACAAAGATTCAGTATGTTTTTGATTTTACCGCTTTAAATACGTTTGGCTAAATCCATTTAACTTTTTCTTTTTTCTTTCCTCAACTGACTTTTCATCATTTAACCTTTGTGTGCCGAGTTAAAGCTGGCAAAACTCACTGAATACCAAATCAGGACAGTTCAACACAACATCCACTTGTGTGATGTAGGTAGAGGGAGCACGTGTAGGTGGAGCGGGTGGTGTGTCTCACCATATCTTGTGGCTCTGGGATGGAAACTCCGCAGAAGAACTGGTTGTTGCTGAAGACCTGCTGGTGTCGAGGGATCAGATCTCCTGCAGAGGACGAGACAGATGAACACAAACACACAACGTTTAGTAAATCAAACTAATTCTGTCTTCTTTTCTTGTGAAGTGCGAGTGTATTTAAGCTTGGTGTTATTATTTCTCCAAAAGTTAATAGATATTTTATAATTTCATCCTGTCCTGGGAAACATTTCCAACTTCCATAACCTTCTAGAGAATTTCATGTTTTATTTTATTCTCACATATTTATAGAAAAAACAGATAATCCTTATAAATTATTTTAAAATGTACATATTTAATGTATGTTAACAATCGCTAATTAATGCAAAATTGCATGCTCCATGCTTTGTGATTAATTGATGTTCACTGTATGTTTCATCATAAAACCCTGTTCCCTGTTTGTTTCAGAACTTTGTGAAAGATCTGAATTTGCTTTTTATATTTAATCTATTCAACAGCGATGTTAATTGTCTGATAACAATAAATTATCATTTCATCACAATATATCACAATAAATTACTTTTAATCATCCTAATCACAGCTCTCTTTTATGTATTAAGTCCACTACTTCGAAGCGAACCAATTGATCTTACCGAGAGTCTTCCTGATCAGGTACAGCTGGTCCATGTCAGACTTCCCGGGCCACAGCGGGATCCCCGACAGCAGCTCAGCGAACACACAGCCAATCGCCCACACGTCCACCGGAGGGCCGTACTGAGTGTCTCCCACCAGCAGCTCAGGGGCCCGGTACCAACGGGTCGCCACGTAGTCCGTGTAGTAGTCGCATGGACCAGCTGATGGCACGAAACACAGAAACATGAGGTATACAGGTACAGGTCATAGTGAAGGTTAAAGAAACGTGCATAGATGTTTCACATTTTCTACAAATCACACAAACACTATTTACTTTTGTGTTGAAGATACTAAGATTAGTCGAATATACTGGTTTTATCAAATATTTATGTCCGTGTATTGGCCTCTTATATAATGAAGGTCTATAAAAACAAAAACACTGTAAAACCCTTTGTGCACGTTCTGTATTCAGTATTCATCTCCATCAGTACAAAATCAATGGCTCCCAAACTTTTTTGGCTTAAAACAAAACGGTCGCAACTTATGACTCCTTGTATCATGATACATATGACTATGAGCTGTAAGCAGTTGGATTTTCCCTTCACAGATTGTTAAATATGAATATCTTTTCTGAATTGGAGAGGTTAAACTATCACTATTTCTATTTTTAAAATGCAAAGCTTAGAGAAAAGGGCAGAGGGAAAAAAAAAACTAATTTTGTGTTAAAAAATATGTTTGTTTTTCTTCTTTTCTATGTTTTTAATCATCTCATGACCCCTCAGATTAATCTTTGGGGGGTCCTGACTCCAGGTTGGAAACAACTAATCTCTAAATTATTTTTAAATTTTCATCTGAGAGAGTTGTCAAGTTGTTGCAAGACTTTGAGAATGTTTTTTTTTGGAGGACGAAGAGAGCTCCTCATGATAGACAAAGGATAATTTATTACCTTCTTAAGATAAAAAACGAGTTTGAATAAATCAATATATCTCTGCGACTTTTCCTGTCTTTTCCATACAGTCAACCCAGTGTTGTGGTTCTGACTGAGGCATTTCTAACCACACAAAAAACTATTTCTGATTTTGTGGCTGGAAAAAGTACAAATTTTAAGATACTGATTAGGTGCTGCTTCAGTACCAAGACATCAAAACTTCCTTTGAGTAAAACCTCCACCAGGTGGTGCTGTCAAATACATATCAGCTGTTGATAAAGTCTTAAAACTTACTGAGAATCCTGGCAAACCCAAAGTCACAGAGCTTGATGACTTGGTGTTTGGTGATGAGAATATTTTCCGGCTTGACGTCTCGGTGAATGCACTGTGGGGACAGAAAGGCTCAAATCAAATCGCTGTACTGAAAGCTGAAGGAAGGGGCAGTAAAAGGAGAGATATGGTGTTTTCTGGACTCAAGGCCACGCTGTTAAATGGGGGCCCTTGCAGCATTTGTTGTGTCTCGGTGATACATTAACTGCTGGTCAGCCAAGGGGAAGGAATTCTTGTGAAAGAAAAAAAAAAAAGAGCCGTAAAGCAGACGGCTTGGTGGGAGCAGGAGGAGGGAGGAGGCCACGGGAACTCAAAAACAAGCTGAAGGGAAGTTTGATGAGTGAAAAATATACTGAAGAGACAGGTGAGAGTAGAAATAGAAAAACACGCGAGTACGAATCACTTACATTTTGTTTGTGACAGAAGTTGACAGCTTGAAGTGTCTGCCAGGTTATACTTTTTACAAGGTGCTCTGGAACACTGTAAGACAAGAAGGTCAATCAAAAAGATCAGCTGATTAATCAATAAACTGATCAGCATTTAAATTAGAGCTTGAAGATTCATTATTAACTTTGGAAATAGTAGCTTGACTGATCGTTCTCCTTGACTGTTCTGTTGATGAAGGCCATAAAATTTGTCTGAAAGCTCCAGAAAAAAAATTCCAGTTAGTGGATCTCGTGCTAAGATTTTATTTAATTTATTTTTTTTAAATCAAACTCAAAATTAAATTTGGTCTAAGTGATTGTTTTAGTCGTATAAAGAAAAATGCACAAAGATATTGTTTGATTGCTTTTCTTTGTTTAATAATATTTTTAAAAAGTATAAATGTCTTTTTAAAGGAAATTGTTTGTGTTTCTGTGGCTATTGGTCAGACTAGGTGGGCAACTTTGGGCTCTAGTTAGTCGTGGTTGTCATAATTTTGAATACTTTATAATGTAAATTATTAATTAATCCAAATCAGAGCTAGAACCTGAACAAACTTCAGGCTAGTGCCAACGATTATTTCAAGTAATCGAAACATTTAACGAGTCTACAGCGGCTCTGTGAGACTGTACGCAGCAGTTCTTTGAGCTAAATGCTAACGTCAGCATGCTAACATACTCGCAGTGACAAGGCTAACGCTAATGCTGATGTTTAGCATGTAATGTTTACCTCTTAGTTTAGCGTGTTAGCATGCTAACTGCTACTTAGCAATAACATAAAGTACAGCTAAGGCTGATGGGAATCTCATTAATGCTAGGTTTCAGGTATTGGACAAATTGTAATTTAGACAATTGAAAAGTCAGAGGATCACCAAAGTTATAACATTTAATCCTGACGGGAACATGAATGTCTGAACCAAATATCATGGCAATCCATCCAATAGCTGTTCAGACATTTTACTAAAAGCCTCAAATGTCAACCTCATGGTGGCACTAGACGAAAGGTTATGGGATCACCCTCTGGGGACCATGAATGTCTGAATAAAAGTTAATGGCAATACATCCAATACAGACCAACAGTGACATCCCTAGAGCTAAAAATTAAACTAAGAGCTGAAGAACTAAGTTTGTTTGGGTTTGAGGAATCTGCGACAAAAATTTGATTAATCTAGATTAAAGGATGATTCTACTAAAAGAAGCATAAATGGATAAAAAAAAAAACTTTGATTACTGGAAAGAAAAATCTTTTTTTTTTTTTTAAATCGGTCTACTTTTGCTGACATCTAGTTTTCCTCTGCCCAGCTGTTTTTCAGGCGGCTGTGGAGGACAGTGAGCAGTTCCAGTGTTCGCCCGCATGTTCAACACTGAGTCTTTGTTGGTTCAGAGACCATCATCTATCAGTGTTGCCGGGGAGATGGCTAAATCGAGCCTTGTGACTGGCAATCAATAACAGTCTCCGCCCCTTCTCCCCACTTTGTTTTCTCTTCTTCGGAGCGCTCTGGGTCCAGGAGGCTACAGGCCGGGACCAGAGGGGGGAAACCAGACAGCGAAAACACTCCGTATAAAATGTGGCCGAGCCCAAAGAGTCCCACCAGCAAAGCATTCTGGGAGAGCATCACTGTAAACATTCCACAGCGAGCAGGTCAGCCTCCTGGGAGACGAGCGTTATGTCCATCAGAGCTGGACAAAGCCCAGAGGACGGTGTGGCATACATGTAATGTAGAGATAATAGAAAGTACACAGCACTTTGTTTAATGAAAAGCCACCGTACTCAGATTTATACTCTCATTATCTCAGTGTGACAGAGTTTATGTCAGTACAGTACACTGAGCTGTGTGTTCATTTCATATAATTCAGGGGAAAAAAGTCCTTAAATAGATATATGTTGTTTTTATTGCATTACTAATACAAGTTTCTAAAGCTTTTTAGATTAGACTTGTCAAGCTTCAGTTTTATGCATAACACCTTGTGTAATATGCTGTTTATAGATTGTTTTATTTTGTTTCATTTTGTATTTATGCACGTCCATGTTTTACATTGCGTCTTTGTGTTAGTTTTTTTTGGTGAATATTTGGACAAGTGTGTTAGGTTGTTTTATCACAGAATAAAACCAACATATTTTGAGATGGCAAATGTGTGCAGAATCACGTATACATTTTACATTTTTGAGATTGTTTAGAAAGTTCATTTTTAACCTTGGAAACAGCAGCAACAACAACAAATCTGAGCACCACGTCCATCTAGTTAGTAGCTGTTCTGGAGCTTTTGATCGTATCCCATGGTCTTCAGCAGATGAAGTTTTTAAGCCAGCAATCAACGATCAAAAGTTCCAAAACAGCTACTAAATGGACCTGGTGGTGAGCCATCTTTCACAAAAGTGACACAAAAACTTGATTTGATTACAAAATGTTTGGAATATACGTTCATCTTGTCGTGATAAGACTCTACTGAATGTCAGTCAACAATCTGGATTACTGCACCATTTAGCTCGATTCAAGATGAATTATTGAACTATTTGAATTGCTGAAAGAAACTAAAGATGTAGGCAGCGAGATTTGGAACCACGCTAAGTCCTACTTGCATGTCTTCAAAATGTTTGGTAATAACCTCCAAATATTCAGCTGCACTCTGTTTATGCACAAATAACCTTCTTTAGTTGTTGCATACTTGCCTGAAAGTGTTGGAACTTATGTTGTTAAGTGATTTTATTTTTTGGGCCTTTATTATTTAGTGACAGCTGAAGAGAGAAAGGGGATAACGCGCAGCAAAGGGCCCGGGTCAGAATCAAACGAATATTGTTTGGACCTAATGTTTATTCTTCAGTCATTTCAAGTTGTGTTTTATGGGGCATCCCTGTCGCCTTGCGGTTTAAGGCATGTACCATGTAATTGCAACGTCCCTGGTTTGTTGCATGCCACCCACCTTTGCTCTCTCTCCACGTTTCCCGTCTGTCTAATGGACAGATTTGTGTTTCGCATTTTTTGTCCGATTTTGCTATATTGAAGTCGCTAAACTAACTTCCTTCGTTTCCAGTAAGCAGCCTGGAGACGCACCCACCCTCTGGGATGGCGGTCCAGCTCGTTGAGGACGGTGTGGTCGCAGTACTCGAACACGAGGTGAAGCTTCCGTTTACGCCGAAACACCTCGATCAGATTCACCAGGTTGGCGTGTTTCAGTTGCTGCAGAGGTGCAAAACATGGAAAAACACATCTCAGAGGAATACAGTAACATCCACACGAATACTGTTTAATACAACTAGTAAACCAGTGAAGCTGTTGGGACCTTCCGTGGTTTGCTCTTATCAAACAGACCAAACTGTTAACAGATGGTAATAAACATGCTGTTGCCCCTGACAACCTGTCCCCATCCTATCCTATTTATGAGCTCCTGGTGTCCAGCAGGCCACTAACACTCCCACCCACCGCATGACTAATGAAACCACCAACAATTGTACCAGTACATCTTTGATAATTATTATGCAGCATAAAACAAACAGGTTTTAGCCTTTGGTTTAAACATACTTGACAACAGAATTAAAAAGAAACAGGAGAGCCTTAATGTTTTACTTCATTTTTGTCCAAGAAGGAAACTAACTGTTGATGTTTTTGTTGTTTGTTTCCACGTTGATAAAGTCTCTATACAGCCAGGCAACACTGATCACTTAGTGCTTTAAGATTAATTAACTGACAAGAATATTTGTCTTCAGGATCTAAACAGCTAAAAACACAAACAAACCAGAACAATGATGCTAACCTGGTGCCAAAGCTGTTACAGCCTGCCCCGTTTCTAATTTCCTGTTAATAAAATACATTTCACAGACATCTCACGTTCTTCAGTCAGCACTGACCCTGCAGGGTTTTTCCTTCATTTGATTACAACCCCTCTAAACCTCCTTTGAGTGAGAGTTTCTCTGTGCAGCGGCTACAAAACAAAAATGCTTCCCCTCTGTCTGCAGAATGAATTGCGTGGTGTCCCTCCTGCTGGCTGCAAACAGAGAAGGAAGACTGCGTATTTCACGGCACTAAAAACAGGATTTGCATCTTTTGCATCACAGGATTTTGTTAGACTGTGCATTATTACTTTGTATTTCCAGGGTGGAATATAAAAGTAGCAGTGAATAAAAATGAGAGCAGATCGAACTCTGACCACCACAAAGAACAAAGTCTTTTTTTATATACACTTACTACCATCTATATTACAAATAGGAGAGAGTAAACTTTTACATTTAAATATGAGGTTAAAAGGTTAAAGGTTAGCTTCTTCAATTAACACAGACATAATTAAACAGATTCAGTATAATAACTAATATTTGTATTACGGTTGATATTTGGACTTGGACTTGTATGGAAGCCAGGAAAAGGAAAAAGAAATGAAAAAGCTAGTCATGATAAAAATAAAAAATGCTTTTCGTATTAAGAGATAAAAAGTATTTTTATCTCAGAATTTTGACTTAGTCTCTTAATCTTGACTTGTAAATCAAAAGTTTGACTTTTTATCTCGTAATTTTGACTTAAGCCAAACTTTGACATACTAGATCATAATTTTGACTTTTTCTTTCTCATAAATGTACCTTAATAAACCAGAATTGTACTTACTATCTCATAATTTTGACTTTTTAATCTCATATTTTGTCTTGATAAGCCAAAAATTGACACACTATCACATAAGTTTGACTTTGTACATTAGAATTTGTACTTTTTATCTCATAATTTCTTGACCAAACTTTTCCTGGCAGCATTGGGCTTCCATAGATCGGTAAACATGGATTGCTGCTACATCAGTTTAATGTCGGTGAAAACCAAAAACATAGATGTGAAGGACGTTTTGGGAGAAGAAACAGAGGATTTTAAGGATAATAATGTGCTGTTACCTTGAGCATCCTGATCTCCCTCAGTGCAATCTTTTTGATGATGGGATCGTCCTCTGACTCCACAAACTTCTTGATGGCGACGACCTGCCCCGTGTCTTTGTTTCTGCACTTGAAGACGACGCCGTAGGAGCCCTCTCCGATCTTTCCAATCTTCTCGTACTTCTCCATCCTCAGGCTGGACCAGCAGACATCCAGAGGTAAAAGAAAACGACACTTTTCCAGGAGGCAGGACTGTCTCTGCAGCCTGCAACGAGGAGAGGGGAGACACAGGAAGAAGAGTGAGGGTAATCTGACCACCTGGTGCTTTTATGAACAGTTCACTCAATTAAAGCTGGAACAAATTCATACTGAGGATCAAAGCTGGGTCAAAAACAGGGCGATATGAGGGTCGGGTCTTTTTCTAAAACATAAAACAGATTTTGGTTTATTTTGGTGGCTTTTCATGTTATGATGTTAGACATTTTGACTGAGCTCTGCATCAGTGACTCTGAGTTATTATGAACAACAGAGCTGATGGCCCAGAAACGTGTCACGCATAATTATCTCAATACAGTGGTGCAATACAACTAGTAGTAAGTAGCAGTACATTTACTCAAGTACTGCATTTAAGTAGACTTTTGAGGTACTTGTACTTTACTTGAGTACTTCCTACTTCTACTCCACTACATTTATTTGATAACTAAAGTTACAAATCTTACTTTGTAGATTCAGATTATTAATATAAAATATAAATCAACTAATAGATTAGGAAGTATTATTATGGATTAAGCTACCCAGCAGTATATAAAGTAATTAAAATTAGCTCCACCTTTACCAGCTGCAACATTAAAGTGATGTACACATTCATCATTAATTATAATATAATATATATATAATTCTGAAATGAGCCATTCTGCATAATAAGTACTTTAAGTATATATTTGATGCTAATACGTATGTACTTTTACTTAAATATAATTTTAAAAATGCAGGACTTTTACTTTTAACAGAGTATTTTTATTCTGTAGTATTGCTATTTTACTTAAATAAAAGATCTGAGTACTTCTTCCACCACTGTCTGAATATTCTGAAAAGCACATTAAAGAATTCACATGCATCTAATTTAATCCAAACTATAATATTTATTTATAATATTTTTTCATATGTTATTGTCAATTTTTGTTTCTTTTCTAGCTATCCTTCTTGACTTGCAGTACTTGCTTTCATCTTTACTTATATTTTCTACTAACTTTATTTATTGTTATGCACCAATATACCAAGGCAAATTCTTTGTATGTGAAAACCTACTTGGCAATAAACCTGATTGTGATTGTGATTCTATACAATAAGCTCAGATTGTGTTTAACCTCTTAGTTTTGGGGGTCAACATGTTAAAATGACCTCTTAAACTGCCTCCAAAAGGTACAGTAGATTTCACTGCTTAGAGGCAACATTACACCTGTCTCCAACAGTTAGATTGCGTAACGAAAACATTTGCAATGCAAAGTATATTAGGTAATTTCCCTGAGGGGATACAGAGCGAAAACAAGTAACACAGCGAGGGGAATAAAATCAAAGTGCTGCACTTATAAACAGGCTAACAAGGAAAGCTTTAAATAATAGCAAAAAGGATGAATGAACCTTGGCTGCACGCTCATAGCTAACGTTGGAGGCTTGAATATGATGAAAAAAAAATAGTGACTTTAAACCTGAAGTCTGAGCAAAGTTGCCTCATGAAACGAGCTGATCAGAAAAGTAGCCACATTTGAATATTTCTGTGAGATAATATTTCAGTAAAAACACTTCCTGTTCGTCATGAATGTAAATGTCCAAACTTACTTTGAGTGGAAATGTTCGCAGATGTTCGTCAGAAATTCAGCCAGTGAGGAGCTGCTGCTTCTTCTTCCAAACACGACGAGCTGCTGGACCATCACAGCTCAACTGTGTCTGCAGATCCGACCAGAGTCCGTTTTAAAGCGTCAAGACGGATATAATAAACCCTGACATCCGGTGCCTTTCAAAATAAAACACAAAAATAGCGTTACCCCTTTTATTTCCATGTTTTGTGGGTAATTAACTGAATTGTACAGTTTTCTATTAAATGTTTCTCAGTACTCAGATATCTTACTTAAGTTAAAGCAGTAATACCACAGTGTAGAAATACTCTGCTACAAGTAAAGGTCCTGCAGTTATATAGTATATAAGTATTAGCATCAAAATATACTTAAAGTACCAAAAGTAAAAGAAGTCATCATGCAGAGTGGCCCCTTTCAGAATAATGTATATTATAATATTGGATTATAATTATTGATCCAGTCATGTGTACATCACTTTAATGTTGCAGCTGGTAAAGGAGGGGCCAATTTGAATTACTTTATATACTGCTGGGTAGCTTGTGAATTTCCTCCCGGGATCAATAAAGTCTTATCCCATAATAATACATCATAATTTATTTGATGGTTATATTTTGTATTATTAATCTCAATCTGCAAAGTAACTAAAGTTATCAAATAAATGTAGTGAAGTCAAAAGTACAATATTTGCCTCTGAGATGTAGTGGAGTAAAAGTTTAAAATAGCTTAAAATGGAAATACTCAAGTAAAGTAAAAGTACCTCATAACTGTACACAAGTAGAGTACTTAAGTAAATGTACTTAGTTACTTTCCACCACTGCTGTTCTGTACAACCCATATATTCTTAATTTAAATATGTTTAATTCAGTACACAACACGGGGAGTTCAACAGTAGAGTTTAGAAGCCTTAATTTAATCATGTAGGTCACAGTAATAAAGATCTTATCGAGTGAATCTTGAAGAAAATAAGGCTTTTCAACATAGTAATAATGATGATACAAGTACCACAACTAGTGATAATGAAAATAGTATTATGTATTTATGTAGTGTATTTTTAGGACTCCCTTGAAAACGAGATGGTTCATCTCAAGGGGTTTATCCTATTAAATAAACTTGTAACAGTGCCTTTTCGTAACCCCTTTACAAGTAGCCCCTTTTTAGTGCATGAGCCCAAAAGAGAAACACAAAATAAAATGGGTCTGATTACATTTCTAAAAGGAAACTGTGTGGAGTCGAAAGTGATACTGAACTTTACTTTACAGAGGCACAAACATGGTAAAATGTAGTTCTTTTTCTTACTTCTTTTCATTTTTAAAGTTTAAATTGATTTATGATTTTACTATTGTGTTTTGCTTGCACACCTGTTGCGAAATAGGCAGTTGTTGTCACAGTTTTTGGGATCTTAAATGGTTCACAGTAATGGAGTCAGGGGGCTTTGTGCTTTTGGTTTGTCTAGATACCAAATCAGGTAACTGCTTGTTAAGGAATTACGGCGTTAAAGTGCATTATAATGAAATAAAAGTAGACAATAAAACACAGAATACAGATGCAGAGACAAAACCAGAGGAAGAGGCAATACAAATAAAGTGATAAAAGCAAAAAACTTCTATTTTTGTGAATCAGTTGATGCCTCCACTAGAGCAAAACTGGCGGTGTTGCGTCTTGTTTTTAATTTGAAGGTGAAATCATCTTATTTCTGGCACCATCCACTGACTCTCACTCTGAGCAACTTGACACATTTCTCCCTTTTCCACCCCAGTTCCCATAGGAACATCTGACTGCACCTTCACCTCCATTTAAAAAAATAAATAAATAAAAAGGAGAAGCAGACTCCTGTGGGAATTTTGTAGATCTGCACACCTGAGCATCAGAGATGTGTTTAAAAATAGACAGGTAAACTACAGCCTCTCTCCATCAGGGAAAACACCCACACAGGTAAACAACTCAGTCTATTGTCAGAGGGGAGTTCACTGACTCTCTTTTCCTTAAAAAATCTGAATCCTCACACACCTGAAATCAGTTTTAGTGAGTTTGTGCTGCACAGCTGACTAGGTTTAATCATTCTAGGATTGATTTCTTACACTTATGGTCCATTTCATGTTTTTGGTGGCCATCAAAACAACCAAATCCACATCTGTCTGACATCATTCCATGTGACAGCGAGCTACAGATTTAAACCTGACGTGTTGTCCTGTCGCACTGAGGCCAATTAGTGCAGGTTGGTGAAGTCAGAGGAATGGCAGACTAAAAAGGGAATTAATGGTAACAAATACTCACTTGTCTCCCCCCGCTCCTCCCATCAGTGAGGAGTAACTCAGTGCATCATCAGCTCTGTTACATCGATTCAATCTCGCCTCAACACACAAACAAACCAGAGTCCATTCATGTTATCTTGTTAACAGCTTTTTTTTTTATTACAAAAACAGCATACATTACACATTTTGCGAAGGGAATGCAAAGATGTTAACAAAACCTAGCATCGTCCCTCATTTTGTCATTTTATTTTAAATAAAAAAATGTACAAAAGTGCTTACATGGTGCAAATAATGATAAGTAAAAGGTCTATAAAAAAGGAAGGTAAAGAGAAAAGAAAATGTACATTATATCCAACTTCTAAAAATGCAGCAGAGCAGGAGAGATGCGACTATATTACATAGCAGTAAAAATAACCCAAAGCTGCTCAGGAACTGTTCACTAGGTAGTTAATCCTCACACAGCAGGACTGCACTGTCACTGTCTGTTAACACGGTCTGTAAATTAAACATACCCTATTACTTAACATGAGGTTAATAAATATTGCTTAAATAACCCACAATGCTCTTGGGTTTCTGCTTAAACTGATCTATTAGTTTGACTACAGAGCTTGTTTAAAATCTCCTCTCAAGCCCAACAACGTTTGCCACTGGCAGTGATTATGAGTGACACGTTACAGACAATAACACAGTAAATCTCCCATTGTTTGCTAATACAATCACAAATTCTTGTGAATTTTAATGGCACTTTTGTCAATAATACCTCTAGATAACTTGTAACTCAGTCCACAGTACAGAAAAAGTGAGAAAAATGCTAAGTAACAATGTTCATTTGAGCTTTTATTATTTCTCCACTTTCTGCTCATAAGTTTCCTCGTTGTTCATGATGAGCGGAGCTACAGTGAACATGTTGCTGGTGTAAGGCTACTCATGGATCCAGACTTGAAGAGGCTCCTCTTTTACTGACCTGTCGATCCCGTAATCAGTAACAAAAACTGTTTTAAACCAGACCTTTCCCCCCTGACACAGAGCCTTCAGGCGAAAGTCTGGAGTTTTCTCCCAAAACTGAAGCATCTTATCCACTTTTCTATCCATATAATACCGTCCGATGTCTGGGAGAGGCTCAGTAACTGTTTTCATGACCTGCTAAAATGTAGAGGTTGCTCAGGGCCGTGGGGTTGTCCGTGGGACGGCTCTCCAAAACCACCACCCTGCAGAAGAAACACAGACACGACAGTTAGAGCATTACACAGAAAGACTAAAAGGCGGTGGTCGTGGTACCTGGTGGAACGTAAACTAAAGCTGATGAGACTCGTTGCACCTTTAGAAAACCTTTGGCAGCTCTAGAACTGAATTCAGCCACAAACAAGGAAGCTTGTGTGTTTGTCCAAGTTTTATCATTTACTATAAATCGCATGTACGTTAAGAAATATTTCAATATTTTGGGAAATACAATTATTTGCAGAGAAGATTGATACCACTCATGTCTGTGTGGTGGAAGTATGGCACTACAGCCAGCAGCCTGTTAGCTTAGCTTAGCATAAAGACTGGAAACGGGTGGAAACAGCTAGCATATGGTGTCGATCTTGCCATCTAACTATCGGCTAGAAAGAAAGTGTATTCCCCAAAATGGTGAACTATTCCTTTAATAGTGACCATTTTCCAACCATACCATAGCTTTTTAGATGGTTGGATGTCATGCCATTGATTTCAGTTCATGGTGGTGTGCTAACTGCAGTTATTTTTCAGTCAGTTACGTCATTTTAACTTTGTATGTAAATGAATGGAAAACAATGGCTGCCTGGAAAGCAGGAAACAGTGGCGTAATGTGAAATGTACATGTTTTATAGTTTTGATTGATTGCCAAATAAATCAACAAATCTCCAGGTATGACAGAATGTTTAGGGAAAAAAATCTGGAAATGTGTAACTTGAGTTTAGTAAGTAGACTAAGAAATGCTGCTAATTTAACTGCATCAACAACCAATGACAAAGCTCAAAGCATCATGTTATACATCTACTCAGAGGGCAGCGTACTGACAGTTGATGCTAAACGGCACGTAAAGCGTCCTGATCCAGCTGTCACAGTCAGATCAGGACGGCAGAGCGTGCATCTTCAGATGCCACTCGTCTCGTGGCGCTGACAGGTGAGCAGGGAAGCTACAGTCCATACTGTCCGTTCCATCAGATGAAATTACAGAGGCATGGAGAGACACTCAAACCAGGCTGGCAGTGCCCGGGCGGCGGTGAATAAAACATGGGGGGCTGGGCAGAGACAGAGAGAGGCCTCGCGTCGGTGCCACAGGCGGGGCGGCTCCATCGGGAGTCTTGACTGACTGAGCTGCAGTGCTGGGAGAGCCTCCTTCACTGAGCATGCTCTCTGTGAGTGTGTGTGAGCTCAATCACATGCTGCTGTGTCTGCAGCTGAAACCAACCATCATGACATCAGTCCAGAGCTGAAACGATTAGTCGATCAACAGAAAATTAATCGCCAACTATTTTGATCGTCGATTTTTGTCCTTTTTCAAGCAAACAGCCAAAAATTATGTTTCCAGTTTCTTACATGTGTGGGTTTACATTGTAAATTGAATCTCTTTGGGTTTTAGACTGTTGGTCGGACAAAACAAGCTATTTGAATAAGTCACCTTGGGTTCTGGGAAATCGTGATGAGCATTTTTTTTCACTACTTTTTGACATTTCACAGACTACAAAATGAATCGATTAATCAAGAAAATAATCGGCAGATTAATCGATGATGAAAATAATCGTTAGTTGCAGGAGTAAACCTGCTGCCTCCACTGCTTTACCTGCACATCTGTAATCACAATTTGCAAACAACTGTGCCATGACTTGTTGATTAGACAGAAAATTAACCAGCAACTATTTTTATAATCGATTAATAGTACATTTTCTTCATCTTCTCATGTGATGTAAACTGAATAACTTTGGGTTTTGGACTATTGGTCATTTAATGACATCTCCTTAATGACAATTTTTCACCATTTTCTGACAATTCATAGACATACATAAATGCCAGATTAGTCAATAATGAAAATAATCGTTAGTAACTGCTCAAATAATTTAACAAGCAAAACTGCCACTGTCTGGTTTTAGCTTCTCGAATGTGTTTGCTGCTTTTCTCTTTTTCTCTTGTTTTATATGATTTTAATTGATAAACTTGGGGTTATCACGTTCGTTTCTCACTAGTTTTTGACATTTTATACATAAATGGATCTTATACATGAACAATGTATAAAAGAATCTAATAACAGATTTATCCATAATGAAAATAATCATCTTTTAAAGGTACTTTGTCATATTGCAAAGAGGCTTAAACAGTGACACGTTGCAGGTTAGTGACGTTCAGCTTGGCCTTCATGTCTCAGAGCTACTGAAGCAACAAGCAGGAAATGGAGAGAGTGAGAGAGAGCGAGAGGGCATTCAAGGATAATGTCAGGGGTGCATTCAGGGACAGCAGAGTAATCAGAAAGTAAAATCTAAGAACAGAAACAGATGAAGAGGATTTGCATGAGTTAAGATGGAAATAGAGTGAGGAGATGTAAACACGGCCGGCTGCAGGTCCGGCAGAGACAGAGAGACCAGCACAGCGAGAGATCAACCAGAGGCAGCAGGAGATGAGAGCTGTGGGCTCACAACACGGCAGGTGAGCAGGTTGTTTGGTGGTTTCCAGGTAATGGGACTTGAGGGAGGGCGCCCATAATCACGAGTGCCTGATATTATTGTAGTTCCTGGGGCTGATTAATTATACCAACAGTAGTATTGATGAAAAGACAAATAAACAGGGTAAGTGAGGAGGTAGACCCTAATTGTAATCCTGTTTGTTTCATAAGGTGAGGTTTTTTAGAAGCCCTTTGAGATTTTATGGTACGTGCTCCTCCACTCACGCGTTAGATTGCTCATCTGCACTGACGTAGCTAAAGATGGAAATATCTCTGTACCAACCTGTCAGACCCGAGGAGGCGGAAGACTCTGCTTGGATCACAAATCTCCTGGGTCACCTGCGAATGGAAAAACACAAGTGTCTTAAACTGAAAACTGCTTTTCTGTGCATCTGAAGTACTGGTGGTGCAGAGGGGGCATGAATAATGAAGCATGAAGGACAGTTTCACCAGAGCACCTTGCACTCCAAAAGGGCATACACATAAATCTTTAGCATGGGTGGCTCCTGTCTTAAGCTGGGAAAACACTGTATATTAATCTTGCACTTCTTCGGCACGGCCAAAAAGTATGACTTCTATGTTCACACTCCATTGACAATTCCAATAAAGCTTATTCAAACCAGATGACCTCGCCCACAACAAGTTTAACAAAGAGAGAAAGGCGCATTACTTTGTACAATTCTACTATGAAAGCAAAAAGAAAATGGAGTTGCAGCGAGCTGGAAGGACGCAGACAATTTGTTCTACAACATGTAAAATAAAATCGTGGAACAGTGGAACTGCTGAAACTGCAAGAAAGCCGACCATAATGTCTGACCTTCAATAAATCCATCCTATCGCCCAACAGCCAGATCGTTGATCGTTCAGGCAATTATTAAGGAATCACGTTCTCCCTTAAACTGCACGTCAAACAACAACAACTGATCTGGCAGAAATTCTGATTCTCAAATTAGTCTGGGGCGACCAATTCAGGATTAAAATCTGCACAGTGTCTGCCCAGCATTAGAGTGATATGCTACCAACTAGGTGTGCGTTAAGTGTGTTTTTGACAACAAAAATCACGCATATATAATTTCAGTTGATGATTTTAACTTAGTAAAAAAAAGCATTTTGTTTAACTGATCATAACTGAAATGACAGAACTGCTGTGTTAACAAACATTACTGATATAAACCTTTAATAGCATCACAAAACATGATGATTATTATTTAGCTGTTTGTCTGTTTAGTGTCAGTCTGTGTGTTGAACGACCTGTCAATCAATATCAGAGTCAGAAGGTTCCCGTCCTGTGTTTTGAATTTCGGTGGTAGGGCGACTGTTTACATTTGGATCACGTATTGTGCCTTTAACAACAAGATGTCTATGTGTTTTTAACAGACTGTAGGTAACTGAATGCTGTCTCTAGGGACTCTGTGTTACTGTGTACACTTCTGGAGCCTACCTGTTCTAGTCACAAGATGTAGCCCGACACTTTGCAGTGTAAAACACAAGGGCCCCTACAAAACACACTCTCACGTGTTGACATGTCATGAAAACTTGTTGACAGGTGCGAGATAGTCGGTGTGTGACACCTGCTAGGTGTAAGTCCTTGGCCTTGGGAGAGATCTGATCCGTTTAAGTCTAACCGAGAACAAGGTCTCGGGTGTTCAGAGAAGCACCCACCGAAGCAAGCACGGATCAATAGGCCTGCCCCCCTTGAATGCCTTCGCTTTTGAGGGGAATCATAACGAGACAAAGGCTGAATTATTTAGTGCTGCTCCCTGTTGTGTGACGGCTTTCGTTTATGACCGAGCATGAATTTTGCATGGCCGCTGACATTTCAAAAATCCTTGCTATGGGAGAACTGTCAAGCTGGGCTGGGCACAGACTCTGCAAACAGACCTTCTGTTCCATCCGAGTGCTGCAGGACCACGTCTGACAAGGCAAGCTTTCAAAAGGGTGGCCCCTATCGCCATATCACTTTTCATAAAAACAGAATGCTTCACCTCCCTGCGATCTCTTGAACTTTTATTCTGATCATGAGCGCGACTCGTGATCAGGTTAACATAGAATGCCTCCGTGAAAGGGGGACAAATTCATTACCTCGACCTGACACAAAGACAGTTCGTCTGGCTCCACCTGAGGTCTAATCTTCTGGGATCACCTACAACATGTAGCCACGCATTTAAACGGCCATCCCTCAGGGTCTTTGTTGACAAGAGCCAGAGGTGTTTGTTCATGTGTAGAACAAACAAGCCTGTATTCAGAGACGTGACAGAAACTGCATTCAGAGTTTCTACTCTGTAGTCACAGGGAACCCATGAAAATTGATACTGATATTTTGGTATCAATATTGATTTTAATGTAGCAAACAGCTTTAAAATGTTGAGTTAGTTTAATGGTAAGTTTTCTGAGTGTCATCTCTTTGTAAAGACTGAAAACAGTACAAGTTTTGAAGTGAAGATAATATACTTGACTACAGAGCAGACAGTGGCGCAGTATCAAAAAAGAGACACTTTTGTGCATTTGTATTTCAATATAACTCCTGGAATAAGCATTGCTATTCTAAGGTGGTCATGGGATACTTTACCTCATTAGACTTGAAGCTCTTTCCCTGCATGCCGTGTTTCCAGAAGGCCAGGACGCTGTCCTGAAGGCACACTGTCAGAAGAGAAAGGTAAGAGGCCATGTGTCAGGGCACAACGGTCAAGGTAGCCACTGAAACACTGCCAACTTGATTGAGAGGAACAATGCAATTCAGTTTGAGTTTACAATAAGCCCTTTGGTAAACTTTGATGGATATACAACCAGCTTATTCTGTACCCCTGTCAGCTTGTCACGTAGGGATTTATTTTTTAATATTTCTCTTTAAGGTATGGACTTTTCATTTAAATGTTAAAAGGTCTCACACAGAATTACAAGTCCAAGACCTGTTTAAAAGCTTACCAACACTTCCGATGCAGAAGTCAAAGCTGAGTTCGGATGCCAGCTTCTTGTTGGACTTCAGCCTGCCCTGGAGATTCACAATCTTCAAATTTTCTGGGGAGAAAAATTATTAAAAGGCTGTAAGAATGAAGGAGCAGAACATAGATACTTACATCTGGACTTTACAAAAGATGACGGTACAGATTTTGGTCGAAGCTGAAATTGTACTTACGGTCCAAACACACCAACACTGTGTCTCTCTCCAGCTGGGTGACATGGATTGCATCCACCTGTTGATTACCTGTGGAAAGGAAAGGCACAACAGTAACAATCCTGTTCTAAAATCCCAGGCAAGATACCAAGTACAACGTGAGGCTGCATTGCATTCTGTGGAGGCTACTGTCTATAGACAAATAGGTTTCTGCAGAGGTCATCCACTCCACCACACCTCCACAAAACACACTACATCTGAGTACATGTCTGACTTACTTGTTCCCATCTCTGTGAACCAGGAGGAGCAGGAGTTGAGGTTGATGGTCTCAAAGCGGACCACCTGGCCCGGCTCTGTGCCCTGGCTGATGGCCACACACACCAGAGGATACTCCTGCTCTGGGACCACCAGCATCTCAAACACCTTCAGGGGGCTGGGAAGAGGGAAGTCAAAGTGCTGCCGCAGGAAGAGAGAGCCAACACAGAGGTTAGTGTCAATGGTGTTCTGATGTTTAATGATGCTTTACTAGTCCAAGGAGCTACATCAGTTTAGTAGTGTTACGTTTGTAAAAAATTCCCTGGGAAGATGAACAACTTGAGTTCAGAGCTCAGGAGCAATGGACATTTCTAATTTATTCAAGTTATCCTGATCCTTCTTTACTTGCACAGCTTGATTTTGAAATTTAACTATAGATGTGCTCCTGAAAGAAAGAAATATATAGTACAACCTTGCGGTAAAAACATATATTCTTACTAATGAAATTTGTGGAGGAACAGTTAATGTTTGAGATGAGAAAAGAAAATAGCCAACTGACCTTGATGAGCATAAACCTCTGCATGGGCTCATACCACTGCAAGAGGACAATCCCAGACTGCAGCGCTCCACACAAGTACTTGTGGCCTGTATATGGGTTTCTCACTGTGAAACAGAAAAGACTGTCAAGAAGTGTAGCTAGGCTGAGCTATGTAGGTCCTTTATAACAGTTTATTTCAACAGTATATGGTTTAAAAAAACTAGGCTAGGACAACTCCAGAACTCAAGAAGTTCAATTTATTCAAAACCCCACTCGCATTATTGCATAATATGAAAAGTCATAAGGGCTTACAGAACAAGAACATTGCAGCAAAGTAAAGTAGGACACACCGAGTAAGGAGAGGTTCCTCATGTATTGACACAGTTTAATGTGATGGAAGGGTGAGTAAATAAAAAAAGAGTGGGTGGGAGGGGAAGGCCACTCACCAATGCAGCACTTGTGACAGCCCTTTGTGTCCGGGATCTTAGTTGTCAAGGCAAACCTCCTGAGGAGAGAAAACAGTCAAGTTGTTGTGACCACAGTCTTAAAAAGAGCTGATGACGTCTAGAATCAGGGAAGTCGGCCAGTGGTTCTCCTTTTTTTCTACCAACGCGGCTGTTTGTCACGATAGTAGGTAGACAGTGATGAGCAACAACAAAAAGGCTGCCCAGCGTGAGCGTAGAAAAGCAGAGTTGTGCGAGTGTGACAGGAGTGTTGCTGAAAAGTGTGTCTAGAGAATGTTACATATGAGACAAGATTCAGACCAAAAACTCCAGGCCTGTTGGTCTCACCTGGGTAAGATTTTGTCTGGGAAGCGGTGAGTCTGGAACTGAGCAGCCAGGCCGGGCTTCTTCAGCTGCTCAAACAGCCCGATGAGATTGTGGGAGTACAGCTGGAAGGTTTTCCCTACAGCAGAACACAGTATATATAATCATCAGCTTCATGAGTAAAAACAGTAAGTAGTGTAGTAGTAGTCAAAGCCAGGAGTTAAAATATATTCTTAATATGACAGACAAGAACTGGGCAAACTTTTCTAGGCATTAAAAATATTTTTAACATAATTTCTGATTATCTTTAACCAATTCTGGATCCCGTAAAGCAGTTTTCACATGTAGAAAGGTTAGATGTGAACAGAGGTAAAAATAGAAGTGTGACGATGATGTGAAGCATGATTACCTTCTGATGAAGCCAGTTAGTAGAATATCAAATCAAGCCAGGCGAGAGGAGGATGGACAGTGTCCAAGGGAAGAGGAGAAGAGAAAAGAGGTTAAGTATACCAAGGGGAAAACTGGTGAAGGTAAAACCGAAAGTAGACCTCGCACTTTGTAATCCCATCCTCAACTGTTAAACCAAGAAAAGGCTTAGGTGACTACGATAGCCAAACAAAGACAGTTTGGTTTCAAATGATAGACGACAAACAGCATGTCTGTTTTATTATATACAAACTACACTTGCTTTTGCAGCTACTATACATCGTAACCTACAAAGATCAATATATATGAGTGATTCTTCAGCAGAAGGACAGGCTGTAAAGCCAGATGTGTCACTCATGAGTCACTATGTTATAAGGACACAGCTCTTATAGAGGCTCTCTGATGGCAAACAAAAGAAACAGTTATTTTAGAGCTGCAGATATGGAGTGACTGTCTTGCCCTCAGGGGCAGCCAGATAACACAGGACAAAGAAGCAGCAGGTTATGACAGTGGCCAGTGAAGCAGGAGGCTGTGATAAGTCCATCACTTACCAGATAAAGACATCAGGTTGTTGTTGATAACATACAGCCATGTACACTTCCTCGGGAACAGCTAAATAGGGAATTAAACAGAGATGAAACAATCACCATATAGATGTTGTTAGTTCTCAAAAGAGGCAGTGAGAAGGGGTGAAAGAACGTCAATTGACCATTCGCTCCCCTCCCCTGAACAGCAACTGTCCAATCATAGCTTAGCAACTGTATGTAGTTACTGTCGAGGCACTTTGCATGGGGCTGTAGTAAGAGCAGTACTCCGTATCCAAAGAGTTTGGAGGATGGTGTCTTTTTTTCACACCTTTTTAAAACCAAAAGTATGAGATCAAATGTATAAAGAATGGATTTAACAGTGAGTTTGTCTGCTCTAACATAAGTCGCAATCATTAGCATGTCCTGCTAACTAGCTTACTACCAACAGTAGTAACCGACATACAACATTATTTTGTGGGATTACATATTATGTTTAAAAAAAGGCCTGTTCATGGCTAGCACATTCACTGTCTAGCATTTTCGCACTGTGTGGAAGCCAGTCCTGGATGCTATCAATGCTAAAGGTAACACTCACAGCTCTTTCCTGCTCTCTTTATCCTATTCTATAGGTCTTTTCTCTTGTTTATGTAAAAAGTGAAAGTATGTAAGCTAAGCAGCCTGACAATCTGATGATGAGTCTGATGATACTCATATACTCCTTATGAAGCCTGTAATACCAGGCCTAACTAGCTCTACACTTTTGAACAATTGTATTTCTTTATTAGTTACATGTCTTCTACATGGATCATCAACTCGTGATCCAGCTGACTTTTGCCGGGGACATGCAGCTTTAGTCTTTTAGCACAATATAATGTATGTAATGTTTTCCTTTTCACCAGATTCTTGTTTTAAAATCAGCTGGAAACATAAATTCAGCCAGTGAGTGTTTTCAACCAACTTATGGAGTTAACATCAGCTTAATTAGCTAGCTAACCACACAGCTGCATGAGAGGTCTGCTTTCCTCTTCTAGTCTGAAATCAAGGACCTATTATTTTAAAAAAAAAAACTACACATTTTGAGTGGTAAATCTGCCACTGTTATCACTGTAAACTGTGTGTCGTGACAGAATGGATCGCTTGACAGGCGTAGCGACAGCAACTACGGGGGCGGGGCTTAGTGAATGCTATATACATCCAATACACAGTTTAATGAGGATAAACAGTAAGTCATTCTTTTTACAAATACTGGTTCTAATAATTGTTTTTAGCTGCTGTTACCTGCTCCATTGTGGCTTCATGCAGCTCATTAAGATTCAGCGTATAGATGCCATCTTCTGTCCCAAAGATTAGGTACTGATCTAGAAAAGAAAAAAAAATTAAGCATTGCATTGGCTTTAATAAAACATGTCAATTCTACGTGATTGTGTACGGCGCTTGTTGCATGGAGTTGTACCTTTGGTGTCTGGATGAATCCATGATGTGGCACAGTTGATCTTCAGTGGACAGCCATCAAACACTTTAGAGAAACAGGCTCCCATCTGAAATGAAAAGCAACATGGCTCAGAGCAGGCAGCCTCTGGCTCAGAGGCTAAAATGTCAGCCAGGGTTTAATGAGCTGGAGCTGGAGCTGAGCAGAATCAACCACAAAGCAGAAAGCTCTGAGGACCCCAAATATCTACAGAATGTTCAGCAGCAGCTCAGAGTTTAATAACAGTGCACGGGAAACCAGGCCAGCAGGGAAGAGTAAGGGACAATGCAGATGATTCACTCACCAGTACTTTAGGAGTGGGTGGCAGACCGTTGATAGCTGGTTTCTAAGGAGGAGCAGAGGCAACATAAAACCATCAAATAATGTAGATGCAGAACATACAGATAAAGCAGCAACAATTATTTGCAATTTAGCTGCTTAAATTAGCTCCAGGCTCAACAATGAGCCGAACAAAAAAACAATATGGACTGTTTTCTATTGTGTGTGTGCTGTCAAAGTCAATTAAACGTTCAACGTGAGTGGATGCCAAATTCCCCTCTTTAACTGTTAGTGTTTGGATCTGACGAGGGAAAAACATCATACTTGAGGTTTCAGTGCAAAGCCAGCCAGCTAGTTGGAGACACTCCACATATAAATTATAGGCTCTTAGACCACAGATGACATTTTCCTCCTAAAACCCACTGAAACTAAAGATGAGACGTGTGGCTGTCATGATTGAAATACATATTGCAACGTAATATGTTGTGGAATATCTTCAGACTCACAGGGAATTCCTTCTTCTCCTTCCGGTGCTGTCGGTTGGGTGGTGGCTTGGGACTGTCTCCATTCACACTGTCATCCGAATCATTGTCTGTTATGAGAGAACAGGCACATGAAAATTACATTTGTAGCATAATCATACTGTCAAACACGCAGAATCTAAATCCAAAGATCAGACACATTTACATCACTCCCTTACCTTTACATTCAGATTTACTGAGAGCTTGTAAAAATAAATCAAGTGCTCATTTAGCTTATTTAAGAAGACAGACACCAATAAAAGGCATGTGAACAGGTTTGTGCACATAAATATAAGTAAATTCAGACGCTACAAGTTAGGAAAGAAACGCTGAGACTCACCAGGATCAGAGGCGTGAGACAAAAGGCCCGGGCTGCTGACGCTGGCAGAGAGGAAATCTGGAGACGCCTGCTCCACCTTGTTGCTCTGCTCAGGTGTGCTCTGTCTGCGAGCCACCTGGCTCTGCCCGTTTTCAGAGTTAGGGAACCTCCGAACCGTCAGAGACCTCTCATCATTAAGGCCAAGCTCCTCTGACGAGCTGTTTAATCGTGGCTGAGAGGGGATGGAGGTAAAGGGAAAGAGTGAAAACAGTTTGGTGTTAATTAAAAGCTCTCTGCAGTACATACACTTCTAACATTGATTCTAATTGTAAAATCCATACAGTAAAAAAGATTTTATCATTTTGGGTCTCACCTTTGGGGGCAGAGGAGGAGGGACCCCTGGCTTAAGGGTTGACCTGAAATGGAGGTAATTTTTATTTTTAGAAAGATGTAAACTACAGCAATGAGTGTTTTTGTGTCTTGATGTATTGACATCACTCACAGCTCCACTTCTTCAAAGGCATCTTCGAGGTGGGCAATGTGTCCCCTGCAGGAAACAAACACAGTAAATCAGTGCGGAAAATAAGACTCATCGGAGCTCAGGAGGGGTGTTAATGGTGTCATGTAAAATCCCTCCTTAGAGATAAAAAAAAATATCACTCTAAGGAGAACAACGGGGGTGTATTCGCTCTATGACTGAACTCTAGTGAGCATCATGGGATGGAAACTACAGGAAAATAAATTTCTAAAGCTGTATTTAGAGGTATTTTTTTGTCTTGGTCGACAAGACAGTATACTTCAAACAAACATTTCTGAAGTCTGTCATCACTTACTATGACATTAGTTTGAAAAATTACTGGACCAAAACAAGGTCTGCAGACAACCTTCAGAATTTTAGAAGCTGTCTCTTTATTCATCCATCCATAAAACTAGACTCAAAGCCAAGTGATGCAACTTTTACTAAGTTCTTTGGATAGTGTCAAACATATTTAGAGAGTCATCAGTGGTCCACAGGTTTTAAAACTAACATTATTGTACAGCCCTGTCCATGCAGGGTTAAGTCTGAGTAAAAAAGTAATTTTAATTGAATGCTACAGGTTGCCGTCTCTTTCTACATCACACTGTTCTACCTGCCTGCCTGCCTGCCTGCCTTGTATGCAGCAGTATGCACAGTTTGGATCTACTACTATAATCACACCACACATGGTGAATGGAGGGTGATTTGTGGACATGGTGGGCGCTAAACCTCAATGCGAAAAGGGTGGGGGACCAAGCGAGGGGTGGAGGGGGTGGCGTAGGGTACTACAGCACACACAGTGTTAGTGTTACCGTTGGAACAATTCGTCCTCAACGCTTTTGAGGAGGCTCCTTGGAGGGACAAGACGAGAGAGAGACCGACAGCCAAAAGAGGACAGAGAGAAGTGGAGGGAGAAAAACAGTCAAAAGCACATGGACAAGTGAGAAGGAGCTTACAGGCCAAAGCAACATTTCAAACTGCAGATGGGGAGAGTGAGTTCATGCACAGACACAGGTTAGCTCCAGTGAATACGCAGGTTAATGTGAGAGACAGTGAGAAAATGTAGTTACACTCAGTGTCAACAATCAATATCAGATTACAGAACATAATGACTGACTGTTGTTAACGTGCTTTAGGCAGTCTTACCATCGTAAGAAGTCTTGCTTTCTTAAACTATACACTACCACTACTACTAATATTATGTTAATCTGCATTTTGTGTTTTTAATATTAACAGACTCAGAAAGAAGTAAAAATAAATACAGTAACAAAACTTGTTTCCTTTCTCTGAATGAATCTCAAGAGATGCATCCATCTAATAAATAAGCCAGGTCAAGAGAGAGAGAGTGAAAGAGAGAGTGGGGGGTAAAGAGGAGCAGTTCCCGTGACAACAGTTTCCATGGATTACCTGGTTGTTATTCCTCCCTCTGCAAAGGGACTCCAGGGGGAAGGGAAGTCATTATCTTTACTCACATCCTGTGGAAAGCCACACATGCATAGAAATAGAATTTCTAAAAACCTGCATTTTGAAATTTGTGGATATACTTTTTCTTTTTCTAAATGCAATTAAAATGAATTGATTACAAACAGAAACAGAAAGTAGTACTAGAATACTAGAACTGATTAAACTGAATATGATTATCACCATTTCAGAATGAGCCTCAGTTTCCTTCCGGAGGGGTGGTTTGAACTGGAGCTTGTCGACTGTAAATGAAAAAAAACTGAATTTAGTTTTATTTTTTTATTTAGTTTTTATCTTGCATACACCTTTGGCACTAGGGGGCATCAGTGCCCAACACTTCAAGACACACACAGCCTTGGGAGTAGTACCCTTGTGCATTAGTAGCAGGAGCCTTGGAAAACACTCTCTGAGTCCATTCTTAACATAAACTCACATGTAAGAATGAACCAAAAGCAGATCAGCTGCTTCCATTACAATGTACCTGCCAAAACACCTTCACTGATTTATTATGCTACTATGTGAATGTTTGGTCTGGAGTCTAAAGACTAGTCGGTCACCAAAGACAAACACAGATTACACTTGACACGAACCAGATCTGTTCACTTTGGGGAAATATTGGTGAGAGAGCAAGAATTACAAATAAATCAGGGAGCAGATTCCTCTTAGTTTATGTCTGAGGTTACATGCAACAGTCGATCCCATAGAGGAGACTGGTTTTGTGTCCAGTATAAACATGGTGTGATCCTGCTGTAATTATGAGGGTGAAAAGAAATCAACCAACCTGCCAATAAATACTCCCACATAATCAGCTTGTCATTAACAAAGAAACCTTGTATTCAGACCACAGATTTTTTTTTTTCTCCAGTTTGTTTTTCTGCTTGAGGTATGCTGATAATGTGGAGGTGCTGCAGCATTTAAAACACATATAACAGTAAGGAAATGAGTCACTAACAGACTATGAAGCCATGATACAGCAAAACATTTGAGAAAGCGAAGTCGAAGTATCAGGTGAGACTTACGAGTCAAACTTAACTTCCTCGTTAGGATCTGATTAGTCATTTACAATGTAATTTTGTTTCAGCCAGTCTAACAGCAACCAAGATGTCACAATGTCCAAATTATTCAACCTTATTCAAGCTAAAAAAAAACAGTAAGTAGCAACCCCATGCAGAGGAACTCACCTTATTAGTGCCAGTTGATTCTCAAACACAATGTTCTGTTATGTGCTACAACATTATCCTATTTCTCAGGGAATCTTAGGAGTGAGCTAGGGAATTATGCAAACACACACTGTCTCACTACACTAACCTGCGTCCCCCCTGTGTCCCTCAGTGAAGCTAGGACTTGAGCATGGCCCTCCTTGGTCTGTCCCATTGTTTGCTTCATATAGGAGGGAAAGTCAGATGTAATTGTGAGAAATATAAATATTAATAAGACTAAACAGGAAGTGCATCTGGTACAAACGATCACAGGAGGAACAAGCACAAAACACAATGAAGCACGGATCGTATTGCTGCAAATAAATACAACAAACATCCAACAAAGACACATATCTCACCACTGGACTGTTACTACATTAACTCAAAATGATGAAATGACAAACAGTCACACTTCTGACACGACTGGCACAACACAGCGTTCAACTTTATCTACAACAACTGACGACAACACAGACATACAACAACTTCCCTGAAGGGTTGCAAAATAACACATTTACACAATCTATTTAGCCAGATCGTCTGCCAAATTCTGCACCAACAATTGTTGACTGAAAACCAAATTCCTCAAGAAACCTTTACGACCCCTTCAGACAAGCTATTTCACATTATTTATTGAGTAAAAAATGAGGGACAGTTAACTTGCTATTTAAAAATAACACACTACACAGAAGCATCATGGACTCTACTACATCCACTTTCTCTTCCGTGAATCCCGAGGCTATTTTTATACACGATGCCACATGCTGTGGTCTGGAAAAGTGCCAGCCACTGCTGCAGGATTAGTGGGATGACCCTCAGACAAGCCGCCGGACCTCTCTCAGCCTAAACAGCCAGGCTGCCTGACATGCTGACCAGTGACAGGCCAGATTCATGGCAGGGGGGGTTGGGTCTTGGTCTTGGTGATGGGTTTGGGCTTTTTGTTCACTTACAGTCTATCTCTGAGCGTGTCCTCTCAGCTCTGGCTTGTTTGTTGGTGGAGCGGATGGTGTGTCTGACTGCAGAGAGGGGCTGAAACACAGAGTGGTTGAGACAGTGATTTAAAGATAAGGAAATAGGTTTTCACAGTGAGAGCAGCACTCGACAAGACAAGTGGGTAAAGTGTCAAATAATATAACACCAACGCTGCATTGCCTTGAGTCATTTGAAATCATCTCTGGAAACAAATTCTGAAACTTATATGTCAAGTTAAAGCAGAACTGAGAGCTACTTTTGTACCGCATCTTTGCATCATCACATTATTATGCATCCCAGAGGCTGTTTGTTTGCAACAGGCTCCATTGCTTGCAGTCAATAGCCTTTAGGGCTTTTTCATTCATGGTGGCCAAGACAGTGCTACTGCTGTCAGTGGGAGAAAAGCACAATGGTCTTTTAAAACTCACTGGTACCACCTCTTTGGCTGCCACACAGATGTGATGTGGATCCAAGTTGGAATAATAATGTTGATGGAGAGAATCAAGAAGGGGGGGGGAGGGTGAAGTTTTAGGGGAACATGAAAACACACTTCAGCTAGGCTCACCTTTTACCTTTTATTGCCCAGTTGCTAAAAAACATGCTGTGCTAATATTTACTTTCACTGCTGGCAGAGAGTCTGTCAGTGTTTGTATGAGAGTCTGTTCTACTACAAGTTTCGGTAGCATCAAATTTGACAGGAAGTGATTGTTTTTTTCAATCACTTTGTTGTTTTTTTATCATTTTCCTGCAACAAGACAGTCAACATCATCAACTAATGGGGCACATTTTTCATATTTCCAGGTGTATACTTTCAAAAAAGTTGCTAATGTGTCTATATCTTTGATCACTTCTTTGTAGGCTGTGTAGACTTCAATTTCCTTCTTCATTTCTCAAAGCAAAGCAAACTTCCCACATTCCTGGTGCTATTTTTAGTGGATGGAATCAAACATTACCTCGAGATCATCATCGTCCACCTCACTGTAATGCTGGTGGTTGTCTGGGTTGTTCATCTTATCTAGGAGGTCAACAGCAAGCCTCCTTGTCAAACCCGTCTGGGCCACATACACATGCTGCAAGAAACAAGACAGGACTGCAGGTTATCACAAACTGGTGGATAATCTGAGAATAATCGTTTATACTAGCAGTGTGACATCCCTAATCTCAGATACAACATCCATGCAACCTGGAACATCAAAATCCCTGCAGGAATGGATATCAAAGTCCTAGTTTTACTGTTTTAGAGTAATTAAACCGTCTGCATTAATCATCAGATTCCTGGACCATTAGGATGAGACACCTTTCCTCAGAGACATGTACTATTAATGCCACCAGAACTGTCTGCTCCTTAAAAGATAGTTCTTCTTGGTGCATGCACACAGGCTGGAGCCTCTTCCTTTTGACATTAAGGAATGCAATAGCTAATAACATTAATAAATTTGCTGTAACTGGATTTTAGACAACCATTTAGGGCCAAGGTTTGACTCTAACCCAAACAGCTAGAAATTCAGCCAAACCACACAGAAGCTCATTGGGTCAACTGAGATCTTCTACTTCTTTGTCTGGCCTCAGAATTCACAAATGGTAATGGTATGACAACCTAAAAATAGAGTGAATGTAATTCTAATTGCAACTAAAGGAAGAAACTTTAAAAGACAGAACACAGGCCTGATTTTTGACACAAAGCTAGCATGCAAATGTTCTATTGTGAATAGGTTCAGGCTAAAAAACTACAATACATTATTTGTTGCAAACATTTCAGTCTCCTACCATACAATGTCTATGATATGTCAGAGAGCAATAAGATTTATTACTGATAGAAGTTTTTCTGCAGTGGGTCTCTTCTTTGGGTTCTTTGTCAGAGACACTTTGACAAAGTTATGGAAGGCAGTAGACCTGGGGAACGAGATGATTTTGTTTTAATGCAATTATCATCACTATTATCCTCTAAGACCAAAGTATCATAATGTAATCTGAGAACGGCACACTGAATATTCTGGGAAACTCACCATTTGTTTTTGTCTTTTAGCTTCGGAGGCTGGAAACTGCTCTTCGACATCAAAAATAAGGCCCTAAGGAAAAACAAAAAACATGGATTAAGAGTGGTTTAGACAGACTTCAAGAGAGAAATATACTTAAGTAAGGTGAACCAAAAGTAAGTAATGAAATGGCCTGCAACCTCTGGATGACCATTCAAGTAATCAAAAGATCCGATGAAACATTAGAGGAACTCAAAAGCAGAAAGTAGCCTGAGAACCATTTGAGGAAGCTCTGACTGTTCACTTTTGAGGAAAGTAAAACATACCTCATCGGGTGTAGGTCAAACATTGGAGGCTGTAGCTCGGCCAGCTCTATGGCGGTGATGCCAACAGCCCAGATATCACACAGCTGGTTGTAGCCACCGTTCTTCTCCACTGCGGCTACTTCTGGAGCCATCCTACACAAATTCAGGACAAGTATTTAGTGACGACTCTCCAAAAATAAAGGATGAACGGTTGGTTAGGGAGGTCTCCTTGAAGTGAAAACCAATACTGATACTAATAATGAGATTGGAACTGGAAATGGTTTTAGGTCAGGAAACAGGTCTGAAAGAAGCCTTTAACTTCTTCAAATAAATAAATAGTGGTTCTTCTAAGACAATAAGCCTCCTTGAAGTGAAGGTGTGTTTAAAGGTCAGGGTCAGTGACAGAACAGCGGCCCAGGAGCTAATAAGGATTCAGTGTCTTGCTCAAAAACACTTCAGCTGCTGTGGGAGTATGAACTTCTATCTTTCTTATGAAGCATCCATCTAACGCCTTGTACACCACGTCACTACAAACTAGATTCTGTTAGATAAAATATACCGTCAGTTTGAAAATGTTTTAGTATCTGATTGCAAGTATTTAATCAATGATTCTCTCCAGACAAAAAAAAAACGCGGTTCTTCAACCTCTGCAACGAAGCCTGTCAAAGGCCCAATGGTTCATTTGATGAGGGTGACACACTCACCAATAAGGTGTTCCAATGAAGGACTTTCTTTTGGCAATGGTAGCTGTTATTTTGGCTGCAACTCCAAAGTCAGCTGTAACAAGGATTGAAAGGGCTTTTCAGATTGTGTAATCCACACACGACTAAAAAGCTACAGAGGAGTTCAAGGTCCTTGAGAATTAAGACCCAAAAGAGCAACTTACCTAACTTCACATCTCCGTTGTCTGTAAGAAGGATGTTGGCACCCTGTTAAAAAATCCCCAAAAATTTATTTTACTTTGAGAAAATACATTCAAGAGAATAATATTTTAGTACCATGAGACCAAATACTAAGCTGAGTTGATGTGTTGCTCAACTGGTTCATAACAAAGTGCCAATTATGTGTTAAACTTTTTCAGTAACATCTGTTACTGATCTGACTGCCAATAAAGCTACACCAGTATCACGGCTTTTTGACAGTGTTTCTGTTGGCTGTGACTGACAGTCTCTCTGGTGGCATCCTGCGGTGAGAGTAGAGGAAACAGGAAGTGCTTGCTGCGTAGAGCTGAGTAAAGATAATAGGTCTAGCCCTGAACTTCTGTGATAACACATGAGACTGAGGCTCCAGCCTGTGTGCATGCACCAGGCATGATCAACTTTAGCCCAACCGCAAAACTGACACCATTGGTCACATGCTTTCGAGTCCCCATCCCTGGCTACACTTCTCCTGTGACTTCAGTTCACACCTCTGCAGGGCTGCTGTGTGAGAGAGAAGTCAACAGCTGCATTTATAGTGACTGTTGCTTCTTTTTTAATCAGGTGTTTTTAGTATAACACCTCTTTTGAGATGTTGATTTTATTGTTCATCTGTCTGTGTTGGCATGAGAAAAAGTGTCTGTGTGTGGCACATAAGAAATTAAGGCTAAAAGAAAACAAAGACAAAACAGAAAAGATATGATACCTTGATGTCACGATGCATCTTTCCCTTGCTGTGCAGATATCCCAAACCCTGTGAACGAAATGAATGTATTCTGTAATGAGTTCCAACTGAAATTCAAAAAATATATATTAATGCAAGTGCAATTACCTGTATGGTCTCTCTGCAGACATATGCTATCTGAAGCTCTGACAGAGGTCCCGTCACTAAAACAACACAATTTCATTCCATGTTTGCAGGGTAAGGATTACGGCAGAGATGGATTTTACAATGTTTGAACAGTACTTAAAACCATTTTATGACTGCATCTTAGTAGTTATCAATAAGAGAAAAGCTCACCATGATAAATGTCCTGCAGAGATCCTCCACCACAGTACTCCATACATATCCAAAGCTTCTCTCGACTGATGAAATCAGAGAAAATTATAAGTTAGGAACTGCTGCTTTGCCAGTTAGCTAGACACACTTACTATACAGCTAAGTAGCCAAATATTTTGATAAGTAGCATGATATAATTAAGCAGCACAAGCATTCTACAAAGGTGTCTTGTTGAACAAGTTAAGCTGTACAAATCAGCAATCCTTCCTGAAACAACTTTACCAACACGTGTTAATAAACAAGGTGAAGTACATATTATGCAGAAAGGTGAAAAATAAACAAATTTAGCGCTTCTGTTGTTAGGTGAACTGGATGTCTGACACGAGAGGGGCAATTAGAAAAATGATGCCAACCCTCTGACAAAAGCTAAAAATAAGACTGTGATCAAACTGTGACACTTGGCCAGCAGAGGCGATGATACTGTACGCTGCCCCAGATTCCCAATCACAACTGTGCTACTTTTCACACCTTTTAGCTGGACATGGAAATGATTTTAGGTCAGGAAACAGGTCTGAAAGGAAACTTGAACTTCCCCAAATTAAACTGTGGCTCTTCTAATTCATTTAATGCAGTTTTATAATAATTAATGCATGGTGGGTTGCTCATTAACATTTTACAGTAACCTTTTGTGCTTTGTGTGGCGAGACTGTACAAGACATGCCTGCTGCGATAAGACAGGCATCTCTCTGGAATAACAGCCATATAAAAACAGATCAGAGGCTCATATTCCAGTTAAACCTGCTGGAAGTCAGAGGCTGTGGTGGGCGGACCGGCCCTACTTCCTCTCAGATACCAGCCACAAAACATAGGCTCCATTAAAACATGAGAGCTGCATCCTGGCACTGAAGAGCCTAGTCAGCACCAGTCAGCCCAGTTGAAGAGCCTGAGTCATACTTTCACACAGGTGCGATTAAGTAATTAAATACGTCATGCGAGTTTCAGGCAGCGGCTCATTAAATCCTTCTGACAGTAATGTATGAATTCCCTAAATGTTATACCTTGGATTGGCTGTGAGAGAGGAGAAAATACTGAGCAAAAAATGACAAAGCAGGAGTATTTTAAGCTGGCTCTTACCAGAGGTAGCTCCCAAAGTAGGCCACAATATTGTGGTGCATGCATTCCTTCACCATGAAGATTTCCTGCTGTATGATGGAAAAGTCATCTCCTGGAAACAGAGGGAGAAATCACACAGACACATGGACAAAAAGTTATATTTTCATTTTCTGTACAGGGAATTCTTTCATTTTAAAATGAGATATTTTCCATTTTGGAAATAAAGACCTCACAAAATGATTACAGGCATGAAATTACAACAATTTGGGTTATGATTCATCTACATAACCTACACAAAATGTATGTTTTTAATACTAGAACAAACCTTGAATTTGAAATGTTGACAAAAATAACCACTAAGCATCTTGGATGATACAAAGGCTGAACAGGCCTTAAACTTTAGGTTTAATAATACACTTAAATCTTTCCTTTTACTTTTCCAAACTCAAAACCACAGAACAAAGTCTTCCCATATTTCCCTCTGACTATATGGTTCAATATGTCATCTCTGTGTAAATATGGCAGATCAAAGAACAGCCAATAACAATAGAAGGAACACCTTGTACTTTTAAAGTTTATGTGGTATAGGCTAATATTCAGGCTGCTTTCCAGTTCAGCAAAGCACTCTAACACATCCGACCTGTAGGAAGTAAGAAGACAAAAATATGTAAGCCCAGCTGCTCCCAATTGAGTAGAGACACGGTGCTGGAATACATTAACAGAAGGTTAAGCTCTACCAGACGCTGCCAGCTTCAGCGCTCTATCAACAGACTGTCATCAAAGGCATCAGTCCAGGTTAAGCTCATTTAATGGATACAATCTCTGCCAAAAAAAACCCTGCACATTACTTGTGGTGGAAATTACTGTTAACAAACCATTATTTAAAAATGTTTTCTGCATATGGTCAAGTGTGTCAATTCTGCTGTTATAGTCAAATTCTAGCAAAATTTGACAACAACCACCAGCTGTGGCCTGAAGACAAAAACAAGTTCTTGACCTGCATAGCTCCACACGCTGTACGAGGTGGCTTGTGGTCTAGCCTAATTAAAGTCATACAGGGGCATTTGAACTCTGGAAGAAACATGATAAATGGAGATACATCCTGGACCACAGAGGCTTTTTTTTTTTGAGCACACAAACAGTTTGCACCCAATGAGGCAACTGCTGTGGAGCAGTCCTGTTTTCAGTCTGTCTGGGAGGGGGTTAGGCTCTCACGTGAGGTGACTGAATTACAGTCTGGTTGGAATGCCAAGACGTGCAAAACTATCCCGCTGATAAACAACAAACCAGTGAATTTCCATTAGCTTTAAACTTAACCTCAGCTACTAATTTCATCACATATCTTAGCATCAAATGTGTATTAATCCGCAGATGAAAATAGTCCAACAAATGCACTGTTTACAACAGTTTGAGTAACGTTTCCAAAAAACTATGGTGTCCAGCTGTTTTAGGAAATTACTGAGCCTTTTTTAAACAAAACTATATATCTGTTACTTTTTAAGATTTATGTCTTCAGTAAGAACCAGTGGGCTTGGCTTTGAGTGCAAGAGACAGAGTAGGTAAATTAGAAAGTATTTTTGGTCTTTTCATGGAATTTGTTGACAGTAACAAAAATACAGAATATGACTAACCTTATCCATTAATCAAGGGGAGGAGACATGTCACAAAAGCATGTTTTAGCTTTTACCCAGCTGTTGAGAGATGTTGATTGTGCAACAGTAAGTGCAAGTCACCAGTGGGAGGATGTATTATCATCATGCAACATGTATATGGAAAGTGTGACTGGAGTGTACATCCAACTGGCTTTGCATGTCGTTTGGGATGCTGCAATAATATATGACTTTAAATAGCTTTCATTCAACTTCCTACTTAAATTTCTGCACCCTGCCACAGTCCTGTCTCTCCATGCTTGAGACTTGGCTTCAGTGATTTATTCCTACAAGCTAATCATGTCCATTTCTTTTCATTATTCTCGTTATAGATGCTTGACAAGTCTGTAACAAGAATAAATTAAGTATGCACAAGAATGTCAACAGAGGCTATGGTGAAGTGCCAATGATATTCAGTTTGAACCCTTCCCTTCTATCTGTAGAATTAAAGTTGTGTTTTTCTCCCTTGTTTATTGTTTTTATGTGGTGTGCTGATTGTCTCTTTGCTTTACAGCTTCAACACACAGCTTTAATGATGACCAACGTGACAATAATTTCCCACAGACTTCTTCGTTTGCCACATTATGAAATGCTAAGAGAAAGTCACACTTTTGAGGACTCATTAATTAGGTTACAATTACATGTTACTGCATCTGTAATTACAGTGTTATTTAATTTAGTGTCACTTCACATTAGGAGGAACTACTGTTGATCACAGACATTATCAAAATATATCTGTTGACAGAGAGCAAAATATGCAAGGAGCCACAAAAATTTGAGCAAGGGTAATTTCAGTGACATGACTGAGTTTGGTCAAAAAAAAACATAACACAATCTTCTCTTCTTGGTGAGTTGAGGCCTAAGAGTGTAGCCACTTCCTCTCAAACTGAGTGCTTCCCTCTGCTCTCTGAATATACACATCGTCGCTCATCGTTTCAAGTTTCAATTCAGTGTGTTGGCGTTATTCAATGTTAAGTCTTGGCCAGTCTCACACCAATATGATTTTTTTTACCCAGAAATTTAAGTCAAGAAGTTTATCTTTAAGCTAAAAATGAAACCAACTGTGGAGATTTTAATTACTTTTCAAAAAGTTGCTGCTTCTGTTCTGTCGTAACAGCTTATAGAAAATAAATGTAACTGCATGCACAGATGACTGAGAGACATTGTTCCACACCCAAATGGCTTGCAGCAGAATTTCTAATGGAAACTGCCAAGAGGTGTCAACTTCTCAGGGACAGTAACTACAAAACAACAAAAACTGTCATAAGAAGAAAGGAGGTAATAGTGAGATGAAACAATAGTGTTTAAAAGAAGTGGCTACTAAAAGTTTGTACACTGCAAGAGAAAAAAAGATTCTCTCCTTTCTCCATCCTCGATCAATGGTCAGCGAGTATAGACACAAACTAACTTGGTCTTCAGTAGTCGTTTACCATCCAACTTATCAGATTAACCTGCTCTGTGCTATACAGCCTCTGCAGCCAGAGGGCTTCACCACTCCTATCTCCTTTCTCCCTCTGTCCTTCGCTTCATACCTGCGTCACTCCTCCTGGTCAAACCTGTTTGATTCTGTGGTCCACCCAAAGCTGTTTACCTGAAGCACAGAGAGGAGTGACTCCTGCTTAAACAGGGCGACCTGGGCTGGGTTAACCCTCTTTTCTCAATAAAAAAAAAAGAAAGAAAAAAAGATAAAGCAAATATGAACAGAGCAAATATGAATGGTGTTTAAAGATGCTTATAGGAAAATCTGCCCGGGGCAATGCAACTGACTCCTCCCTGTTAAACTGTGACACTGATCTAAACCATTTTTAACTTGACTTAAACCTGAGCTGTACACTAGGCCCATTTTCACTGTTATTATTTCTGTACTTTTCTTTTATCTTTTACCATTTTTGCATTAGTCGATTGGACAAAAAAATTAATTATTTAAGTCACTTTTCCATCAAAAGAATCAGAAATGCTCATGCAGCTTCTCCAGTCTGACGATTTGTTGCTTTTCTCTATTTTTTTTTTTCTTTCTCATTCTAAATTTAATATATCTTTGAGTTTTGGACTGTTGTTCGGACAAAACAAAACACTTAAAGACATCACCTTGGACTCTGGGGGAACTGTGAAGGGCATGTTTCACTATTTTCTGACATTTTATAGATGAAACAACTAATCGAATAATCAAGAAAATAATCGGCAGGATAATCAATAATGAAAATAATCGGAATTTGCAGCCCTAGAGTGTGGATTTAATTTCTATTCTCGAAAAAAAAATGCTTCTGCCTTTTCTTACGACTTACAGCTAAGCCCCTGCTTCACCTCTGCTTCACACACGCACATACACACTAATTGCCCCTCCTCCTATATTCCAGCAAAATATGTCCATGCGTTAAATAAGAGCTCAAGTCAAGACCTCCACAGACTTATTAGGAAGTTTTAAAAAATGTTTTGAGAGCGATCATTTTGAAAGTACAGCTCAAATACGTAACAAGATGACACCTGAGGAAAACAACATGTAAATTTCAGACTGAAACACACCACTAGTCTCACATCCTCTCACTGCCACCCAACACTGGCAGTGACCTGATGAATGAAAGAGAAAACAAACACAAGTGAATCTCTTCCTTCACTGACTGGTAATCAGCTGAGCTCAGTCTGCTTGCCGGTGGTACAAAGCCCTCGTCGTAATCCCACTAATCTGGATCACACTAACTCTGTCACTAGGTCATCACCAGCACAGACCCATGGTCAGAAATGTCCTCCTCTCCTTCTTCACATAAAATATCTCATATCACATCGCTCATGATATGGTTTGAATACATTTTTTAAATTTACAAATGTACTTTTTCCAGACTTTGGTCAATATCCAAAATGATGTTATATAGAGTGCAGGACTGTGGCTATCTATAAACCAAAGATCATCATAAAATATCAAAATATGGTTATATGAGCGCATAAATATTTGCAGTCATGAGTATTGGCACTGTACGACAATATTTTTTCTTTTTAGTACTTTATTGTGCGTACCATTCAAAACCCTGGAAAATACCAGACTTATTCTCCAGACTTCTCCTTATTTTTCGGCTCTGACGAAAACTCAGACGACAACATAGTTGTTTTCCCTCACTGTGATGAGGAAAACGGAGATAATGAGAAGCTCATTCTTACCTGGTTCCAACTTTATGATCTTCACAGCAGCGAGCTCCCCAGTTTGTATGTTTCGAGCCTGAAAGACACAACAGCACAAATATCACTATATACAGTTACTATTACTGCTTCAATCATAACTTGTGTTTCCACTGTTAGTTTGATTAGTTGATCTAAAGAAAAATTCCAGCTACTCAAATGTGAGGTTTTGGCACTTTCGTTTTGTTTTTTTATAGTAAATTGAATATTTTTATGTTTTTGACTGTTGGTTGGACAAAACAAGACATCTGATGACATCCTCGTCGGCTCTTAATGGACAATTTTCACTATTTCTTGACATTTTATAGACCAAACGATTAATCGATTAATTGAGTTACCTCAAGCTTTTGGAACTTGTGATTGATTTTGATCATGTTTTTCACTGTTATTTTTAAACTAAGCGACTAATTAAAAAAATATCCAACAGATAAATCAATAATGAAAATGCAAATCATCAGTTGCAGCCTTGAACATTATATGACATGATACTGTATTATATATACTGATGGGACATCGGTTAGTTTTAGCCTACATTAAACCAATAAATGTGATCCTTGCGCGGAGTGAAAACTGTGGGATAGAAATGAAAGCATCATTCAACCCACTGACACTGTTAGTCAGAAGGGAGAAGCTGGACAGTGTCAGTCCACAACTATGACAGTAAACCTTTAAATATCCCTGCTGTAAAATAGATGACGTGTGAATTAGTCAATCTTAGAGTTGCATAATTTAGTTTATTCTTGATATTCTTTTTGTTCCTTCTGTACATCTGTGCTGTACCATCTTCATGGTTTGATATTTTATTATGCCAACAGCTACATCCCAATGGCATTAGATTTGAAAACATAGCCATCCATCATTTGTGAAATTTCTCTCTTAAAGTAGGTTGCACTGACTTCCAAATCCAGGTCAAGACGGGATGCACCCTAATCCGTAGGAGTGAAGAGATGGGACGAGTCGCTAAATCAACCGTAAACCATAAAACCCTCCGGCATGGCCACCTTTCAACACAGGGAGTGTGCTGGGATTCACACATATAAACAGTATACCACACAAATCTTTAACTTGTTCTGCACGCTAACACATAACAGAAAACTATTTTACAAAAACATATTTCACATGGGAAATTTATTTGGCTTTGTATGCACTATACTATGGCACACTTGTTCAGCTTTCAGCTGATTAAAGCATGTTAAAGTAATGACCACATATACTTGTTTACAACCTGTGTCTAGCTTTACATTTCCTGAAGTAGCTAAAGCCAACCTGAGAACTAAACCCAGAAAAGGGGAAGTTCTGGACTGACTGTTCAAATATGTGATACAGCTTTAACAACCTCAAATAACCTTGTAGTCTAGAATGTAACAGACCTCTAAAGAGACAAGATCTGACATAAGATCAATCACCATGTCAGACTGAGGGGAAAACAGGTGTCTACATACATAGATCTAAGGTTCAGCTAACTGTAGTGAGCATGTAGACGTTACAATGAGCAGGAAAATATTTCCTTACATCCAACTTTTAACAACAAGTATGTTCTTGCACACTATACAAGCTTATTGAAGAGTGTAGGATCAAGAAATCTTTAAAACTCTTAACCAAAACATTTTTAATAAAGTGAAGACAAATGATCGACAGTGTGCAGGTTTCCTTGGTTCCTTCTTTGTCATCCACACTCCACTCGCCTACAATACTGACCTTTTGTAGATACCGTTTGTAGCATTTCAACCGCAAATGCAAACAAAAAAAAAAAAAAAAATATATATATATATATATATATAATCAGATGTAATAAATCATCCAAGGTGAGGAATGTTGTCTCCATTAAAATTCAACTGAGCACAGCAGTAGGCCAAAGGAGGACTTTTCCCAATCTGAGGTGTTTCCGCTGTCAGTGCGGCCCAGAACACACCCATAGTGAAACGCATGTTTAGACAGGGGCCTGATCATATTTCAGCCCGCTGCAGCCCCCAGCCTGTGAGCTGTTGGAGAATACCAGGCGCAGCATTCCACCGGTAGCCTGTCTGGGGGTGGGGGCTGGCCACAGAGGCTTTGTATGGAGAGGGACCACGACGGGCTGCCTGTGCTATCACACTCTGGATCAGATGTGTCGTCTGTTTATCTGTGGCCGATGGATAAACAAGAACATTCTCCAGCAAAAACACACCTCATTACAGCAAACAGGCAAAAATCTGGATGAATTATCTTGTTCGGACTTTGTTTTGACTTTAATTTTTCTCATAACTCATTGAAAGAGAATTTACAATCATTCCTACAGTAACTTTCCTTCAAAACTGCATCCACTTGATACTAACACAGCCATAGGAAATTATTTCTATGGATTTTATGCAGTCATTTGTAATTCTTGTATTAATTTGCTAATTTGAATTTGTGTATGAATGTTTGAACTCTGGAACAGGAACGGTTTTGGCAGTTCAGTCTGTTTGTTTGACTCTTGAATGATTGCAAATGTGTAAATGTTGCTGTCTGTGAGGGTAAAAGTCTGCACTCTTTTCCAGTTTCATCCGAGTTATCTAAAAAAAATTGGGTGAAACTGGGAGGGCTTCTAAAGGCAGCAAATAAATATAGTACATGAATGGTTTCTTCTTTTTCCTCTGTAGTTACATAGATATCAAAATGCTGCAGCTGACAGTCTGGCAATATGTGTATATATGATTAAGGTAGAATCGCCTGCACCGCATGTCATCAATACTGAGGGCAATTTGTAGACCTATATATTATTTACAAAGTTCAATACAAGTACTGTTACTCAACAACTAATAGTAAGCCAATAACCACTTTGGGGAATGACTACTGCTGCTTTAATACTGTTGTTTTAGACTAGGGATGGGTGACATGGTCTCCACCGCAAAATAAAAAAGTGATGTGGATAAAATGGACAAGCAGGTACAAGCATTCATCGCTCATTTCACTCAGCCTGAACAGTCAAACAAGTTCAGGAAATTGTTTCAGTTAAATGTAAAGCAGCCTGCACTACCAGGAAAAGACAACAGCTGCATCTGCAGACCATATTCCTGAAATATTTACTAATCCTTCCTTAAGTCTATGAAAAATGCTCATCATAATTTCCCAGAGCTCAAAGTGACATCTTTAAAATGCCTGGTTTGTCTGACTAACAGTCCAAAACCCAAAGATATTTCATTTACTATCATATATGACCAGAAAAAGTAGAAGATCGTCACATTTCAGAAGCTGGCACCAGCAGATGTTTGGCATTTGACAGAATTGTTAATAATTTTCAGCTCTAAACAACAGTCTTACCTTATATCTCACAATTAATATATATTCCCCAACTTATTTAATGTGACATTTAATGTGTGTATTGTAAAGTGCATACTAATATGATTCTCACCCTTAGCTTCTCATGTAATGTGGTATCAACTACAATTTCTTCTGCCAATAAGTGTGTTTTTGTAGCAATGAATGCAGAACTTGGCCATCATTCAAAAGCTACTGTCAAATGTGCTCGCCACATGTTATCATTGCTTCCAAATGAAACAACACTGGGCCTTAAATTAGGACTATGGGTTGATTAGTCATGTGATGGTAAGCCAAGACTTCTTCAGCTCTGGTGACAGGCTGTGGGAACCAGCAACTTCACTTTACCTTGTACACGTCTCCATATGTGCCACTTCCCACCCTCTGAATGAGCTCAAAGTCATGCTGAGGGTTCCTCCTCTGGATCTCACCACTTGGCCGGGGAAAGATATCCATGGTAGCTTGAGCCAAACGATCCTTTACATTTAGTTGATCAAATCTGGAGGCGGTGGTTTGAGGAAGCTAAGGTCCTGAATAGAATATAAGTTGATCACCGTTACTCAGACGGTCCTTCTCCGTGCTCCATGTCCTGATAGAGAAACATGACAAAAGTTTTGGAACAAAGCGTTAAAAAAACCTTTACGTAACGTTAGTGAAAAGGGGCACAGTGGTAATACAAACTTGACAAACATTAAATCTCATGCGCCAACAGCAACAGAACAGATGAGGACATTGCTATTCTGGCACATACCGTGACATCTGTCAACTTAACCTAGATATTTAATTTCCCTTAAACTACCACTCACGTTAAAGTTAGTTAGAGCTCATACTGGGGCAGCGACCACTAAAATAACAGTAGCTCGTGTATAACGTTAGCATGAGCACTGTGGTCATTCCAGCAAATAGCCAGAGCCAGGTCTAATATGTGTAGGGTGAGTTAGGGGCTTAGCATCCAGGCAAGTCAGCTAACAGCTAATGCTAACTAGCAAACGTTAACTTAGCCTCGCTACTGCTTCTAACTTCAACTGCGCCTACCTTTCACAATGCAAACCCCGTGGACGAGTACGTCTTGCATTTTAAATCTTTTCGAGACCTTTAACGGTACGATGGCGTCGAATAAACGCACAAACAGAAAAGCGTCTTCCTTTGTTATCGAGGAAACAGTAATAAACTTCAGTTGGCTGTTGCTGTTCACTCCGTCTCCTTCAGTACAACGGCAGCACAGACGTTATAGTCGAGTTCAGTCCTCGCAAGAATCCCAGCATTAAGTTTAGCCGTTGACATGTCATTTCCCTCTGCTGACAGTTTTAGAGAAGCGTCAGACTCATATGTAAAATATTAACGGTAAACTACATTAATAATGCCAAATGTTACTCTTAAATTTACTTCCAAAACAAAAATTCACACGAAAAAAAGCAACAGTCTGTTGCTAATCTCTGTGGAGTCGCAGCTACAGGATCCTGATGCTACGTTCAGGAGCTCCTCGGAAGATCTAACATCCCAACAGAAACATGAATACAATTCAAAATGTCTGGTCCCACATCCACAATCAAGTATTAAATTGTGAAATAATTACAACATGGAGCATATAACAAAAGTAGTAGAAATAAAGAGCATTGCTTTCTAGTGCGGCAGCACCATAACAAGGATACAATATTAATTTAACAGTTATTGTAAGTTATTTTACACATTAACTTTTTTTATTTTTTCATTTATGTATTCTATATTTACTCAGTGGTGGAAGAAGTATTCAGATCTTTTACTTAAGTAAAATGACGATACTACACTGTAAAGACACTCCTGCATTCAAAATCTGACTTAAAATACAGATGTATTAACGGCTAAATGTACTTAAAGTATGAAAAGTAAAAGTGCTAATGATGCAGAAAACTGGCCCCTGTGACAGTCATATTATCCTATATTATATGAATGGATTATTAATACTGGTGCATTAATGTGTAATTTGCATTTTGCTTGTGTAGTGGGTTGAGGTGGAGCAAATTTGAATTACTTTAAATACTGTTGGGTAGTTTAATCCATAACAATGTATAGTATTTTATAAGATCATATGTTTTTGTATGAAAATTCTTAATCTTGAAAGTAACTAGCAACAAAAGTTGTCAAATAAATGTAGTGGAGTAAAAAGTACAATATTTACCTCTAAAACATAGTGGAGTAGAAGTATAAAGTAGTATAAAATGGACGTACTCAAGCAACGTACTAAAAAAAGTACAACACTTGAGTAAATGCACTTAGTTATATTTTATTAGAATCACCACTGCCAGTCCTATACACCATTCTAGTCATTTCTGTGCGGATATTTACGATAGTACGCGAAGGCAGCATATGTTCCAATCTCTTTGTACTTACCGCCACCTGCTGACGGAGGCTGAAAATGTATTTTCAGACTGAATGAAAGAGACTTGACATCAATTGCAACACCCATACTTAACATTCTCGTTGGTTGCACTTACTTGAACACAATGTCCAGCGAACCACATGCATTTTCTCCCGCATTATTAAGCCGCTACTTTGCAGTAAGTAGGAACAACAGACAACAGCGCCCCCTGACCACATGTATGAGCCCTGCATTACGCTGGGAATAAAAGCTCCATCATCCTCCTGCGATACGAGCATCGTTTTGGTGGAGCTAGGGCATCCTCCCAACCCCCGACACCCATGACTACCGACTAGGGTCGCTCATTAACGGACAAACAGAGGGATATAAGGACAGTATTATGGCGAAGCACCGTAAAGACAGAGACAGCTGGGGTGAGTGTACGTACAATATTTGACATATTTCATGCTTTCCTTGACGCACATACATTTTTTTTTATTCCTGTCGAGGCGAGGGTGTAAGCAATGCAGCCAATTAGATGTTTATTTGATACCCCACGATGATGGGCTTGTTTTCGTTTCGACAAAATTGTGTGTTTATTTTAATCCTGATAAAATCTAATTTAGAGGTAGTGAGAAATACACCGTGTTTTCTGTTGGATATCGGTCAATCAAGCATAAGCGCACAGACATTTAAAAACATATATCATATATGTTTCACCATTAAAACCTGTGGTGAAAGATGTTTTCAATAATCAGCATACAGGAAATACTGTGTTGGGGCGGTTCAGGCCCCCAAAAGGCCTGAAAATAACCTTCTGATTTTTGTGTGTTTACCACACAACGAGCCTCTTATGGTGGTGCATCTGGCATCAAATTATGTAACGTTGCATCAGGAAAGCTTGTCACTATTCCCATCACCATCATCTTTATACTGATCATTACTGCTATCATCATCATCACCTCCACCACCATGATTATGATGATAACCAGCATCTTAATTGTCACTGACATCACTCTGCAGCCCATGTTAACTTCAAATGCCGGCCTGCAAAGGGAGGTGAAGGACTGGATGACTGAATCAAGGTTGAGGAAAAGGGGGAAAATGCTGCTGTGTGTCATTAGAGAGTTTATCTGATCTGACCCACTTTGAGCAGGTGGTGCTTCTGACGTCTTCGGTTGTTTTAAGGGCAGCAGCAACACGATCAGGTTAACCAGGCAGGCTTGTGCCGGGCCCCGGGTGAGGCCTTTGCAGGAGATGTGAAGTCAAACCGACCGTCCTCTTCAGGCCTGAGAGGAAACCTTGGATGATTCCTCCTTAAATTATTCACCGTGCATTTTTGGCACCCTGCATTAATCTTTTAGCATGCTCCCAAATTTTGCCTGCTACTCCTTAATCTGTCACTGTGCCTTTGTAAGACTTAACTTGCAATTACATCCTAAAAATCAGCATCACAGCCACCCAGAATCTTTTTTTTTTACCCCAGAAATCATTTACATGGTGAGACACAAGTCTGTTGCAGCATAAAGCATACATTGCATGAATGGGATTTGGAAGCTAAATTTTCCCCCCAATCTCTGCACCAGGACGGTCATGCAGCTTGCACGCTCTACATGAGACAGCAGAGATTGGAAACACACTGAGTCACTGCCTGGAAGGCTCCGGAAAAAAGCTCTGAATGCACATGATCTCATTGGATACAAACAGATGGGATGGATAGCATGGCGTGATTCATTATTAGCATTAACAAGCTTGCTATTGATCTGGGGTTAACAGGAAGGAATAATGGACTCAACTTTCCTGTTTCCTCCCTTAATGGACCACTAAGTTTGCTTCTTATCAGTGTGAATAAGTTCTGGATGTTCTCTTGATCACATTTTGATTGACTTTCCAGTGCTATTTACAAGTAATTATGTAGAAAAATATCATCAGGCAAAATACTTCGTTATCATTTCCCTGCATGCAACCATATTCAAAGTTTAAAATATGTTTAGTTATGGTACTTCTCTCTTTCAGGGTCTTTTCCCTTCTCCTCCAGAGCACTGCTACATTATTTGAATCTTTCCCCCCTCTGTTTTGTCCTCCAGGGTCCCTCGGTGACAAAAATGTCTATGACTGGAGCTCAGAGGAGGAGGAGCCGGACGGACGAGCCCGGCCCGTGCAGGTGCTGCTGGTCAAAGACGACCACACCTTCGAGCTGGATGAGGCAGCACTGAGCCGCATCCTGCTGGCAGAGGAGGTCAGAGACCGCGAGGTGGTGGCCATCTCTGTGGCCGGAGCTTTCCGCAAGGGCAAGTCCTTCCTCATGGACTTCATGCTGCGTTACATGTACAACCACGTAAGTATCTGGGTCACTCTTGGAGTGCGTCTTTGGCCCTCCTACCTCCAAAATTATACACAAATAATTTTTTTCCTGCTCCTCAAAGGTAAACTTTAAATGTTGCTGCTAATCTATTTTTTATGTAAGACATAATTTTCTTCTCTCAAAGAAATTCACTCTTGTCAGTGTGGAAAAGTCTGTGATTTAGCTCATTATTGGATATTTTAGAACTGCATTTAAAATCAGACTTTTTGAAATTTTGAAAGGGTGGTAAGAAAATAATAGGATGCAGTACATAAATGAATTTAAATAAATTCAAATCAATTACAATAAAAGAATAGGTAAATAAATGGTAATAAACAAGGTAGATTCAACAAAAACAAAAGCAGCAGACCACATGCTGACCATATATCCCACATTTATAAGGTATTTAAACCATTGAACTAACACTTCTGATCCCATTGTGCTCAGGCGTCTGAAGGCTGGCTCGGAGATGCAGACGAGCCTCTGACCGGCTTCTCCTGGAGGGGGGGCTCAGAGAGGGAGACCACCGGGATCCAGATCTGGAGTGAGGTCTTCCTGGTGGACAAGCCAGACGGAAGAAAGGTGAAGTCTGTGACTGTGTATCATTCTCTAGCTGGACAGAGTAGACTGTTACAATGCAACCAGGTACATAATTAAATATGATGCAGATACTTTATTAACCTTTGTCCATTGTTTTACACTACCTTCTTTATACTTTTATTCATCCTGGCAACAGGTTTGCACACTTGCAAGCTGCCCAAAAAAATCACACTTGAAGGAAGCCATTTTTGCATTTAAACACTTCTAGCTAGCTTCTTTTACGCCTGCATCAGCCAAAACTCTCTCATCTTTAGTCTGCACACAAGGCGGCAGCAAAGCAAACGAAAAGCCAGAGTGATACCGGTTGTCAGTTTTAAATTCATTTTACTTATATTTTGTTTTTAAGTCAGAGTAGGTTTGGCCCTTTCGAGATCTTTTCTCCATTTAAATCTCCATTCAAAACCAAACCAAGCTTATGAGCTCAGATGGGTCCTTACTCACTTTTTTGTGCTTATGTGTTTCCTGCAGTTCCAACCTTTCTCTAATCCCCCTCACACTCTATTACAACTCACTTTCCTCAGCGCAATAGAGGCATGCGAAACGTTAAGACTACCTTGCAGCACAGGTCAGTGTCTTCGTCTGGTTCATTTCACAGGTTGCTGTACTGCTAATGGACACACAAGGCACGTTTGACAGCCAGTCAACGCTGAGGGATTCAGCCACTGTGTTCGCACTGAGCACCATGATCAGCTCCATGCAGGTACAGTGACTTTCACCTGTCTGACCCCGCTTTACTATATAGGTTTGTATTTTTAGCCAAGCTGGCGGCGTGGTTCTAGGGGTGGTTGGTCTGTACACCACTTTGGTCCAGACTGAAATATCTCAACAACTACTAGATGGATTGCCATGAATTTTGTACAGACATTCATGGTTCTCAGACAGTGAACCCTAAAGACTTTGGTGATCCCCTGACCTTTCCTCTAGCGCCACCATGAGGTTGACATTTGTAGTTTTGAGTGAAATGTCTTGACAAGTATTTGAAAGATTTGGAAAATCTGGAACAGACAATTGTGTCCCCCTTTAGGATGAATTGTAATCATTTTGGTGATCCCTTTCCTTTTAATTTAGCACCACCAGCAGGTCAAAACTTTAATTTGTGCAGTACTTTGGTTTATGACCAAACACCTGCAAAATTAATGGCAACAACACTGCTGTGCCTAAGTAAAGCCTCACAGAGCTGCTAGCACGGCTGTAGACTTTTGGTTTTGTTTGCTCTTTGACTGTTATGTCCCTTTGTTTTCATGCATCAGAATGATTTCATTAAATAGGTGTACTACATACTTCCATTTGGACATGCTTTAAATAAATTATACTATGAATGAATGGCCTTTTTCAGGTTTACAACATCTCACAGAATGTACAAGAGGACGACCTTCAGCACTTGCAGGTAACACTGTCATAATAGAGAGCTCAAAGAGAAAAGTCCAGATTTGAAACCTTTTGCCAGCCAGACATGCATTTTACTGTAGTATTTGACTATATGCGTTGGCTTATAGCAGAAACATAAATCCTGTGAAAGAAACACCATTAAACCCACCAGTTGTAATTAACAGACTTCTACATATATTTAATTTCTGAATTAATGTGCTGCCATAGACTTTCTGAAGCATCCAAACCTTCCTGTTGACTCTCACTTAATCAAACATCCTCACTGATCCTGTCTTATCCATCTTATTTCAGCTTTTCACTGAGTATGGCAGACTAGCTATGGAGGAGACTTTCCTCAAACCATTCCAGGTACTGTACATCATTTTTCACTTGCTGGACGGATTTGCAACTGACTGCATCCAAATGTCGGGAAATGACATTTACAGATTATTATTGGTGTTTGTTTTAAGCATCTTGAAATCTTGGATTGGGGTTTGTTATGTAAAGAAATTTAACGAGCAATGGAAAATTTAGATAATCACTGGAAAGGATTCGACAAAAACGCAGTGAATTTAACTATTTGACCCTAATGTACAGTACAAGATATCATTAACAAAAGTCACATGGTAACTTTTTTTTTTTCTTAGTCCATGATTTTCCTCGTTCGAGACTGGAGCTTTCCGTATGAGTTTCCGTACGGACAGGAGGGGGGCATGAAGTTCCTCGAGAAGAGACTGAAGGTCAGTTGTCACCCACTGAAGGTTAATTCACGTTCACTCCTGTCATGTCAGTTTTCTCTGCTGTGATGCTGAACGTCTCGCTGATAACGTGCAGTTTTAAACAATCAACGCACGAGGCTAACTAAACCAAACTAAGGCACGTCTAACACTTGATACATGTGGTCGTGTTTGTGGTGAAGATCTCAGAGAACCAACATGAAGAGCTGCAGAACGTGCGTAAACACATCCACTCCTGCTTCACCAACATCTCCTGTTTCCTGATGCCTCACCCCGGCCTCAAAGTGGCCACCAACCCACACTTTGACGGAAGAATTACAGGTACACTTCCTCTGTCTTATAATGTATGACTATTTCATTCAGTCTTTCATGAACACAGAATCGTAGTGTTTCTTGTCAAAAGTTTCTGACGTTGAGTGATCACTGGTTGGTCATGGTTGCGCCAATGGGTTATATTTAACATAAACAACATCAAATACATTTAGTCGCACTAGGGATGGCAATGTCTGTCACTTTGGTTCAGACTGAAATATCTTGACAACTTTTGAATGGATTTCCATGAAACTTTCCGCAGACATTTGTGGTTCCCAGATGATGAATTCTACTGACTTTGGGGATCCTCTGACTTTTCTTTTAGCACCACCATGGGGTTGACTTTTTTGCTTTTTTGTGAAATACCTCAAAAACTATTGGAAGGATTGCCATGGCATTTGGTACAGTTAAATAATAATAACTTTGGAAATCCTATGACTTTTCATCTTTGGTTTAGGACAAAAACTAATGACTTTCCCATCAGCCTCAGTTGTACTTTGTGTTTAGTGCTAATTAGCAAATGTTAGCATGCCAACATGATTAACAAACAGTACCTGCTAAACATGAGCATGTTAGTATTGTCATTGTGAGCATGTTAGCATGGCTTTAGACTCTTAGTCTTGATAAAAAGTCAGATATGTAGAAATTTGAATTAGGTAATTTAGGTAATAGAGAATAGGTGAGCGTAGGTAGTATACAAACATACTATTTACAATACTACTTATGAAAATGTATGAATAATGTGTAAGAAATACAAATAAATGTAAGACATTTTATGAATGCAGTATAGTTCTGAGTTAGGACCCGATAGGTTGCAAAATAAGGTACAAAGAATTATAAATAATTTATCTACAAATCTAAATAACTGCTTGATTTCTGCGGAAGCAGGTATAAATGCAGCCATGCAGGGTGGAGTATTTATGAATTGTGCAGAAGCAGGTGGTGCACTGGAGTTTTTCAGAAACAGCGCCCAGGGGGGAAACAAGCTGTTTGGTGTCTTATTGTTTGCTGCTCTGAATTGCTGATCTTTCCCCACTTATTTCCTGGACCACCAGAAACTGAACGTAACCGAGCAAACGCTGTTGAATTTCAGCGCAGACTGTACACACTCACCAGCCGTTGCCTCTCCTCCTCCGTCTAGAGATCGATGGCGATTTCTTGAACAACCTGAAGGTTCTGGTCCCCTGGCTTCTCAGTCCGCGCAACATCGACGTGAAGGAGATCAACGGCAGCAAAATCACCTGCAGAGGCCTGGTGGAGTACTTCAAGGTCAGAACAAAGGACCATGTTAATATCAAACACACAAGCCAACACTGTACTTCCTTTTGAATATTGATATTAGATATTTTATCTTCATAGATACATTCAAATTGTTTGTGCTATCCCCGTGCACTGGACATAAAGTCAAATTATCCTTTTATTATGTATATTAGCAACTCTTAAACCCTGAGTTTCTGCACACGACTGTCACTTAATCCATCATATTTATTTTACTTGATGATTTAACCAGTTCTGTTACTTTTAATGCTTTTTGTCACCCCTTTGTTTATTTCAGGCATACATCAAAATATACCAAGGTGAGGAGCTGCCACATCCCAAATCCATGCTGCAGGTACATTTTCCTCATTGTCTTTCTAGTAGAATTTTTGTATTTCATTTTTTATTGCAACTTCCTTTACTATTTTTGTCTCATTGCACTTTAACGTTACTATTTATGTAGGTGTGTATAATATTTAATACCTTTTTATTTGAGTTTTTTCATGCTTTATTTGTATACATGTATATAGTATTCTAGTTTTTAAAGTTATCTAAGCATCTGTTCTTGTACTTCTCCTACTGGGACACATTTCCCTTCGTGGGATCAATAAAGTTCATCTAATCTTGTCTTATCATATGTTCCCTTAAAATAAATGATCACTATATTTTCATCTGCTTCCTTTCAGGCCACAGCAGAGGCGAATAATTTGGCAGCAGTAGCGGCTGCAAAGGATCTGTACAACAAGAAAATGGAAGGGGTAGGTGGGAACGTAAACAGGATTTTCAAGAAAATCCCAAACTGTCCGCTAGATGTCTAAACCTTCCTCACTGACCCTCTACCTTCTGCTCCCAGGTCTGCGGGGGTGACCGGCCCTTCCTGGCCCCCAGCGAGCTGCAGGCCCGACACAGCGTCATCAGAGAGGAGGCCCTGCAGGTGTTTCGGGGCGTGAAGAAGATGGGGGGCGAGGAGTTCAGCCGCCGCTACCTGCAGCAGCTGGAGGGAGAAATCGACGAGGTGTTTGTCCAGTACATCAAGCACAATGACTCCAAGAACATTTTCCACGCAGCCCGCACGCCGGCCACCCTGTTCGTGGTCATCTTTGTCATGTACGTGGCTGCGGGCATCACAGGCTTTGTGGGCGTGGACATCATTGCCAGCTTGTGTAACATGATCCTGGGTCTGGCACTGATCACTCTCTGCACCTGGGCCTACATCCGGTACTCCGGGGAATACCGAGAGCTCGGAGCCGTCATCGACCAGGTGGCCGGTGCACTGTGGGACCAGGTAATTCAACGACAATGCAAGCATGAATGAAGTTAAGAATAAATCTGGCTGTCTCACTTAATCAATATGTGAATCAATACTCACCAAGTTCAAGTTCATGTTATTAATAATGCAACATCTTTCTCAAAGTCTTTGCTCACAATACAGAAAGATAAAAAAAGTCTTTGTATGTGCACAGCCACATGCACATACAGACAAACCAAACACAGATACAAACAACATACACATTAAATTACATTTTTTTCTCCCCAGTAAATTTGAGGATAACCAAGTAAGAAAATAATACATCAACAGCAGAAATAGGTGACACTGGTTAACCTGAAGTGAAAAAGAAGTATACAGCATGTTGGCACAACATGTAAAAACAAGAAGAGCCGTAGTAAAGAGAGAAAATGTGTGTTTTAGGACTGGATTTAAAATTCTCCATTGAGCCAAAATCACTTCAAACAGCCAGATATGCAGCACTTACAGAGCAATGAAGATGTACAGGTATATGTGGTTTAATATCAGGTACTGTATACAGAACGGTGCCAATCTGTTGAGGGTTTTGTAGTTTAGAAGGAGATCTTTAAAGAAAAGAAATCAGAATTTATCTTAAATGGTCAAACATCTGGTTAGGAGTCTGGCTGCTGTATTCTGAACCAAATAAAAAAAACCCAAGTTCATAACACTGTAGAAAAGCACACAATAATCTATTCTAGCTCTACGGCTGTAACTAACATTTATTCTCATTAATGATCAGTCTATATATATCGTCACAAAAAGTGACAAATGTCCGTCACAGTTTTCCAGAGCTGATTGCGACTTCTTCAAGTTGCTTGTTTTGATTAAAGAGAGTCCAAAAACCCAGATGTTTTTACTTTAAAACAAATAAAACAGAGAAAGGCAGCAAATCATCACATTTTAGAAGCTGATTTTCTTGGCATTTTTGCTTGATAAATGAGTTGAACGATTAATTCATTATCAAAATAGTTGGCAAATAATCGACTAATCCTTTCAGCACTAGCTACATGTTATAAATTAAATGGATTTCAGCATCTGCCCATGACAACATGGAACAAATCCTGTCTGTTTACAGCTGATGGAAGAAAACAGATTTACTCACAACGAATGAAAAGAAATCAAAAACTGTTTATTTATTCATGGAGAGTCTATGGTAAAGACTATTTTCATCAGTGTTTATTCTGCTGATTACTTTGTCAATTAATCAATTAATGCTCACCACAATTCCCCAAAACCCCAATTCATTTATTCAACCAGGAGTCTAAAACCCAAATACAGTATACAGTATTGCAGTACACTGTACAATAATAGAAGAATAAGAATCTTTATCAGCATCTTTAAACCACTAGAGGGCAACAATCCCCTTTACATCAGTGTTAGAGACAACAAGGCCAGATCCATTACAGCAATAATGAATTGTTATTGACCATGCTTTTTGTTTTATATAAGTATAAGTTTTATATATATATAAGTATGTGCTCACATGTGTATTTTTTCTTTTTTCTTTTTAATGCCTCTGCAGGGGAGCACAAATGAGGTAAGTGGAGCAACCCAAGTGGGGATAATTACAAAGCAAGAGCATCAGTATTGATGGGCTAAAGCTTTTAAAAACTGCTACTTTCATGAAAATAGGAAACTGGATGATTTACTTATAATGACAAGGTCACGTCACGCCCCGCGCTGCTCAAAGGCAGCCTGCTGTTCACTGCTGGTCTTCAGTAGGAAACTCCAGACAGCAGAGGACGATAGGTGACCTCAAGAGATGGACCGTTATTGTTTTATTTCCAGTTTTGTTTGAGCTCTCGTACCAAATATATAACATCCTGTGTCATTTGTTTCCATTTTTTTGTGTGTGTCTAATTCCTTTCAAAGGTGGATATCATGAATGGAACAATATAGATCCTTACAGTAACATATGCATAATACGTACGATGGTACACATTTGAATGTTTTTTTTACTTTTATGTGTCACTTTGTCGGCTACTTTCGTCAACATTACCCATCCACATTGCCCCCAAAACTGCTCAACTGTATCCATACCATGACATTATCTTAAAGAGGTACTGCACACTTAAACATATTTTTTAAGCTGTAAACTAAATGATATGACTGTACTGTCATGAAACACATCACTGCTGCTGTTAATATTGACATTTATTACCAAATGTATAAAAATCAGCATTTCATGGGTTGAAAATGGCTCAACACGCCATCTACTGTTTTAAATCAGCCCTGAACCTTGCGAGGCCAATACTGAGTCAGCTGGTTGGGACCTGTCTATGTCATGAAATTTATATAAAAAACACTCTAATCAGTGTCTCCCCCGTGTCCCCTGACCCACACTCCCTCACTGGTTGCATTTTTTAGGCTTTTAGCTCAACTGGAGGGTGCAGTTACACTTTAAGCGATCTTTGGGAGTTAAATTCTCTGCCTGTAAACCACCTCTCTCGTCTCTGCTCCACAGGCTCTCTACAAGCTGTATAATGTAGCGGCCAATCACAGGCACCTGTACCACCACGCCTTCCCCGGGCCTCAGGTGGACGAGGTGGCCGAGGAGCAGGACAAGAAGAGGGACTGATTAGATAAGACAGAGGACAGCAGGGACTTCCTGGTGATGGACAGGAGGAGGAGGAGGAGGATCCTCACCCATCAGGCACTCTTTTATTCTGGTATTGGCTGGTGCTGCCCACCAATACATCCACTACTTTAAACCTAATAACGGACTGTATAATGTTCATGTATAGGCAATGCCAGAGCATCTCCTCAGTGGGTGCCTGCTTTCAAGCGATGGATGCCATTTATCATTGTCTCTCACTTCTGTGAAAAAAATAACACCTGTACAGATTACTGTAGGCACTCTGCCAGAGGAGACCTCGGCATATCCAACCTCCAGTCAGCTGTTGATTTCATATCAGACGGGTTTTTCCATCATTTGTCACCGACAATGATTTTTCAAAGTATAGCCAAATCTGTGACCATTTGTGACGATTGTTCTGTTCTTTGAAGTTTAGTGCTGTTTATAAGAAACAATATCTATGATCTCTGATGTTTGAAAGCCAAAATATGTACTGTATGTTAAGTAATGAAGCGTTACAAGCGTCATCAGCATGGTAAATGGTTAATGTCTGTCATCTTTAAGCTCTAAAAACCAGGTATACTTAGTTTTAATGGTCGTGACAAAGTGGTATTGTGCCATAACATGTAAAAAAAAATGATTTCACATCTACTGCAGCCTGGCTACATGCAGACACTCAATGGCACATTTATTAGTTGTAGGCTATACAGTATGTTTAGTTTCGGAGGTTGGTGTTACTTTTGACAGAGGTCTAGATCAGGGAGTCGCTTCTGTGCTGACATTTGCTTTCAAATAACAGCACCGGGTGGAAAGACAAAAAACAGTACACAGTTCAAAGTTTACACAACATAGCCGACATTATCGCTCACTTTGTAGTCTGCTTGCGGTTTTGTAATTACGCAGCGTCCCAGTGATCCTCTGTACACGTGTTTGGTCTTTGAGGTTGAGGGGGAAAAGAGCGTGCTTGGTTTCCATTGTGATGCAGAGGTGGTGGGTGAAGCCATTGTTGTGTTTCTCGCTGAATGTTCGAGCAAATCCGAGGAATGTAGCTGCTCTGCGGCCACTGAGGAATCAAAGCTAGATGTTATTGGGCGGGGCGACGCAGGCCTGCTTTGAAAAAAAGGATCCTCATTCCACATCTCTTTCATCATCTTCACACACTTAAACCATCGGTGAAAAAAAAAACAAAACTGTTGCATGGTGAAAGAGGCCAGGCCCCCCCTGACTTTTTGTGTTTCAAAAAACAGCTTGCATTGTAAACAAAAGGCTTGTATTGGTGACAGCACTTTTTGGTGTTTGAATACGTTGGCTTAGTAGACTGTTACTGTACATTTGTATAACTGTGGTTATTGTTTTTAGCTCATTGAATAACCCAGAATCATAGCGCTCACTGTAAAACGTCTGCATCACGTACTACTGCAGCACTGAAATGTGTTTTTTTTTTCTCTCCATGTATATCTGGTCACCAACAGTACAGGAACACTGTCATGCACATTTAGCAAGTTTATACTGAGGTTTGACCTCAAGGGTTGAACATTTAAAGGCACGGCAGCAGAGTGGCTTCTTGAGTCTTCCACAATGTATAATCAACATAAGTGAGGCCTTCACACAAAGAACCATCATAGTCCAGTTTAAGATTCGTGAGGTTTTAAAATCCCATTTCTTCACAGCTATGTCTGAGCGTCCATTCAGAAGTCAGAAAAGTAGCATTTGTTTACATTGTGTTGCGTTTACACTCCAAATTAAATAATAATTGTTAGATTTTATCTGTTAAAAAAAAAAAGAACAGGAAAATGTATCAGAGCTTATTATTCTTGGATTTAACAGTTCATTCCTAAAGTTCATCCACCCCCATCGACACTTTAATCAACTCCGGATACCGTGGGAGCCTCAGTGTGCTGAAAGGTCAAACGATTCCACCTCTTCCAAGTCAACACTGCTAAGTTTCCGCACACGCATTGCAAAATTTCAGTTACAAGGAAATAATAAACAATAAAGTTGGACCAAATTAATGAAAACTAGACTTGAGTAATTTCTTTAAGGATTCCCTCCAGACATGTTTTAAGACATAAAAACACTCCGGTTTGAATAATAATTTGTGTCTCATGTTTTTTTCCACAAAAAAGTTAAATTCTTAAAAATTCTCAAAATTACACCTACTCCTTCTCCCTCATTGAAAAAAATCCAGAAATGATTTCGAAACTTTAACTGCAAGACGTCTCCTGCTTAACTGCAAAGTAATTTCTCAGTGTTTAAGGACTTTAAGCCTGATATCATTAGAGCTGCAACGATTAGTCAATTAAAAATTACCTGCCAGCTATTTTGATAATTGATTCATTGTTTCAGTCATCAAGCAAAAATGTCAAACATTTGCTTGTTCCAGCTTCTTAAATGTGATGATTTGCTGCTTTTCTTTGTCATTTGTGACAGTAATTGCAAACAGTAATTCTTCTACTACAAAAGAAGCAATTTGAACACACTTTGGGTTCTAGGAAATTGTGATGATCAGTTTCTGGCATTTTATAGATTAATCGATTTATTGTGAAAATAATTGGCAGGTTAATCGACAATGAAAACAATCTGTTAGTTGCAGCCCTAAATATCATACAAGAGAATTTGGTCAGATATGTTAAACAATCTGCAATATGTACACTCCAGTTTATTAGGTACCCTTAGCTAAAACTGCAGAAATGTAGTCTGATACAACAGTCCTGCAATAAATCCAACCTTCATGAAGGTTATAATGTTCAGATTTTGTTGAAGCTGTTTTAGAGAGGTGTTGATTCAGCTGTATAATCATTGTAAGGAGGCAGTTTGTGGTGCTGTATTGCATTTCACTGGCAAGTGTTTTGTCATCCCTATTTATATCAATGAGGGTAGGTTAAGTATGTTAACTCCTCTCAGTATAATGCAATATATGTTTGGGGTGTTTTACAATAGAAAAGACTTCAAAGATGAAGACTAACTGGTTGGCTAAGTAAATGTGTGTCTGGTTAACCGTCCCAGTGCACAGCTTCTTCCCTGAACTTTTCTAGGGGACCTTCAGGGACTACATTATTATAAAAACATTGATTATAGCAGCTTTAATTATATTTTGTGTCTCAAAATTATGTCTGTTTAAGGCTCCATGTGAAAGTGAACAGGCAGCAACAACTGTGTAATCGACAAGCGTATTTTTCTTCACTGCAGACTTTATTGCTTATGTCCTGTATTTGAAATCCACAAAATCAGATATGTACAAACTGATGACGCCGTTCTGAAAAGTTGTGATTGAGACCTCATTGCATAGTGAAGGACTCACTGAAGAGAGGTTCTTTACAAACCTATTCCACTGTTACCTAATCAGACACCCTTTTAGGACACTCAGAAATGTTTGGATTTGTAATCACCCTCATATACGGATCCCTTTAAACACTTACTCTTCTTTATTTTACTGTGAAACTAGTTTTCGTTGAGTATTTTGAAAGTAATAGTGTCATAAAACGTGTTTTTTTTTCACCTTAGTGAGTAAAACTGATTGGAAGCAAGCACCAGTCTCTACTAGACAAAACCTCCAGCATAAAAAAACATTTCTGAGTATCTTAAGAGCTGATTGATTAGCGATCAGTAGAATATGCTTCCAAGAACCTGCACTTCTTCCACAGAAGAGATGTGTCAGTCCATAAAAATAAGGCATTACCGAGGCATGAGATATCCAGAAAGAATGAAACAAGGAGAAGTTGAATTGCACTTGTTTGGCAAACTTAATGTGTCTTCTGAACTGCTTTATAAAGTTCCAGTAGCTTATTTATGTTTCATTACACACACACACACACACACACACACACACACACACACACACACACACACACAGAATAAGAATATTCCTGACTTACAGTAATGCCAAGAGCCAAGAGATGCTCAAACCACTGCATCAAATGTGATGCTTCATCCAACAAAAGGTCTTTAAATAAATAAAGACGTGTTTCATATCAAAACTTAAATATCTGTGAAAGTTTTGGTGGATTGTCTTATAAAGGATATGTCATTAAAAAAAAAAGAAAAAGAAAAATGCACACTTCTTTGTTTAATGTAAAAGAGTGTGGTTTCAGTTTATGAGGGTAACAAAGCAAAAGGAAAAAATAGTCATGAAGTATTTCAAACAGAAACAAATTAGAAGAAGCTGCCTGTCATTTTCTCCCACAGGAAAACATGACGGGGGAGCTGGTGAATACAAAACATGAGCAGACATCGTAAAAATGCTGCGTTTTATTTTATTTTGTTAAAAAGGCACAATCTCTGGATGTTTTTGAACAAATATCCGCAGTTTTTCAGACTCTGCTCTCCTCAGTCGTAAAAGCAGAATTAATCCACACAGCGATTCAGTTCTCAGGGCAGTGGCTGTAAATGGCACCACAAGCAGTCTCCCCAGACGTAGCACATTATAGGTTATTTTTCTTCATTGGAGTGTTTTTTTTTTCCTTTCAGTCACATGGTCATTCATAAATTGAGTGTCACATGGAGGGAAAGGGCCCCCCGCCAATGTGTGTCTCGACTTCCTGGCTGATATATTTGGATCAAGCGAAGGCACAGATGTGTTTGGTAAAGAGGCAATTAAGAGTCAATCATGATTTCAAGGGAAAACGCTGACCGCTCCCAAACTGTGGAAACCTCAGAGAGGTGTGGCAGCGAGACGTCCCTGCTGCACATACACATCACATGTTCCCTATGAAGTTCTTGTTGGGCTGCTGGGCATACCACTGCTGCCGCTGTTTGCGAGCCTCCACCTCCGACAGCAGCACCTGCCGGTACGCCTCATACGATTTGACGATGTGTTCCAGCTCCTTCATGAAGAGCAGCTTCAGCATGCCCTGATACGTGTCCAAGTCCGCCAGCTGGAACAACTCCCACTTCAAGATGTGGTCATACCTGAAAGGGAAGATATTTACGGTACTAAAAAAAGGTGCTTTTCTTTGAAGTGTTGGACGACTATGTTTTGATGAGTTGGTCCCTGTATTATTTCTACAAACTATAGCCTGACTGTTACTGGATTTCTGAGGCTGATAGTGATATCAATATTTTAAAAATCCTTTAAAGATATATCTGCCGACAGTAATATTTTTTTAAACATAAATACACAACATAAACACATACATACAGATCCCTTAGATTCATTTCCCCCCCCATTGTGACCAAGATACATACTGAACGCGACATTTTACAGTTGAAAACCAATATATATCTGCAATAAGCTAATATTGGCTAATATATCGGTCGAGCTGTATGGTGACAATACATGCCTCAAGCACAACACACATTTCAACTGACTGAACTTCAGAGGCCATCAATATTTGGTGGCGAAGATAGAAAGATTCCAGTAAAGAGGAGGAGAAGAAGAGCACGTGCAGTGCAGGTTTCCAACAATCAAATTAAAGGTTTTGCAAATGTTTTATGAAGCAGGTCCAGAGCTTAAACACTTAGTTGACTCATTGATCAACAGAAAATGAATCTGCAACTATTCTAATGATTAATTAATTGTCTTTTTTAAAGCACCAATGCTGAACATTTGGTATTTTCAGCTTCTTGTATGTTAAGATTTGCTGCTCTTCCTGTTTTGTGATGTAAACAGATTTTTTTGTTTGTTTTTGGACAGTTGTTTGGAGAATTTGGAGACATCACATTGGCTTTCAAGAAACTGTAATGGGCATTTTTCACTATTTATAGACCAAGCGATTAATCAAGAAAATAATTGGCTGACTAATCAATGATAAAAATAACTATTAGTTGCTGCTGTAATAGTACTCACTTGAGTGGGGCACGGGCATACACCTGCAGCCAGTCTGGGATCTCAGCTGTGTGGTACGGGTTAGCTGGCACCAGCACCGGCTGGTTCCTCTCTGCAGGACGTGGCTGATAGGTCACAGGCGGAGGTAATGGTGGAGGCTGATCATAGCGAGGCACACTGGAACAGACAGAGGTCATATAGTATTTATAACTTATTTCATCTGTGTGAAATCAACTTAGACAACTCAAAAGACTGTGCTGATAACTCAGGCCAAACCTTTTATGAGGAAAAAATGAAAACTTATTAAAACTTGGAAACTTTCTAGTAAGTTCATTGTTCCAGGAAATGGTAGCATTAAGGGCTGTGAGGAAGGGATCAAAACACATAAAAAATAAGTAGAACGGAAAAAATGCAGCTTTATAAACCACAAAATCTTTCACTTTTCACATTGATGACACACCTTGGAGCACAGGGGTGACGATACTGTGCCCTCTTGTTGATGTGATCCACATAGTAGACCCCAAACTCAGCCGACTCCACCTTCTCCCAGCCTGGAGGGAGCCCCTCCCTCTCCAGAGGGTGGCTCCAGTGTGTAGTGTTAGTGTTGTGGTCAATGTAGTACTTCCTGCCACGGATGGTCCAGTCGACGGTCCAGCCGGCAGGAAGGGGGAGGTCCTCTCCCGTCAGATTGGAGAGGTTCCCAAGGGACTTGGCCTGTATTCGACCTATGCCTGAGGAAAACAAACATTTCTTTTTAGAAACCTAGAGGGAGAGGGAGAGAAGTCTGACCAAACATACAGCAGAGCAGCTGCCAGCAAACAGCACCTCTGGGAAAGAAAAAATATTTTGGGGAATTTCTTAAAAACAGCATGTGTGGGAAAATGTAATTTAAAGGAGAGGAATGTCCAGCATTTAAAAAAGGTAATTCTGATGTGGCAACTGAACATAGAGCGGAATAAGGGAGGAATGCAATGAATCACTTCTTAAAGCATGACTGATGCAGGGATGCTTAATCCCTTTGACTCTGTGACTTTGGTGATGGAGCATCTTATCCTGACTGACATCATTTGATGAATGGTAGGAAATGGGAGTGTTGTTACATTTGGACAGGAAGGCAGAGATCTCTGCATGGCCAGACATACACACAGGAGCTTTCACCGGAAGAGAACAAACCACTGAACTCCCAAACACTCTGTAAGAGCAGACAGCAGAGTGCGTTCATTCAGCACATCCTGTACTTTCATTGGCGAATAATGTCAGCGAGGAATGTTGAGCCAACAGCTGTGTGGACGAGTTAGACTGAGTGAGAACTATCACGACTCAAAACCTATGAGCCTGGAGGGACCCAGAAAGGGTTGAAAACTCAGGAGAATGTGCGGGGAATGAAGCATCTCAGCAAAATGGCGGCTACAATCTGATAAATTCTGCACGAGAGTGACAGCAACAGAGCTGGAGCTCTTCGCCAGCTGCTGAGTGAAGGGACGGAATGTGAGAGCGCTCCGCAGAAATGCACTCCTCCTCCTCCTCCTCCTCCTCCTCCTCCTCCACCACCTCATCATCATCATCTCTGCCCTTTGCCTCAGAAGAAAAATGGCAGAGAGCCATACTCACTGCAGACCTAAAGCTGAATGCATCGCAGGAATTTCACTGGATACAGTCAAGAGTAGACTTCTATATTTACAACTGGTGATGCAGTAGTTGTACTAAAGAAACGAAACGGGTAACCTAATAGAAATCGAGTCAGTGATCACCAAAAGTATGAATCACCAACATTTTTTTTTTTTAAAGGACCAGCAGTTTCAGGGAACCAGGGTACTTTAGCAATGAGCACATTTATTGCTTCCAGTAATTGAAAGTAAAAGGAAAATGAAGAGACAATGCAAATGAGGTGCTAATCATGTGTCATAAATGCTCATGACGATTGTGTAATCAACAAAAAAGGAACAACAAATGGTAAAACTACATAGTGTTTGTGCTGAAAATGGTGTTTCTATAATAGTTTTTACCAATATTTCTTTAGATGATTATTAGCCAATGTTCACATATTTCTATTCAAAATAAAACACAATTAAATTGCCAGATTTTCTAAATGAATATAAGAAGCCTCACAAATATATATGGAATAATTTCAAACTGCATCTTATTTCCTTTAATACCATTTTTTGTGAAAATAAAATGTTTAAAAACAATGCTGTTCCTGTCAGCTGACTGTAGGTAGATGACTCCTCCAAAACATCTCTGCTTACAACTCAGTGCATTAACCTTGTGTGTGACTAAACAGAGAGCAGTACCTACAGTACGTACACAGATGATACATAGAAGTGAGCAGTCTGAGGCTGAGACATTTGACGGGGGGCGGTCTGAAAATTGCTAGTTTGAGGGCAGAAAGATTCAGCAAACAGAGAAGTGAAAAATGCAGAGCCCCTAATGCTTGTTTAACTTCATTCCAAACCAGGCTCACTGATATGCGATAGGCGGGCCTGACATCATACCAAACCATATACATGACGTTGACAAGTCAGCCACATAATAAAAGGTTCTCTGTTGTTTGGAGTGGGTTGGAAAATTCCTGCGACCCCTTAAACATTTAATCTCATGGAAATTACACACTTACATCACACTAATGTTTACAGTGTGGAGCAGGAAGATAAAAATATTTAATTCCTCAGGAAAACTGAAGTAAAATTGCTCTGTTGAGCTGTTCAGTGACAACCAACGTTTTGCATTCCTTTCAGAGTGGACTACGTATGGTCCAAAACCCATCCATAATACTTTGCCATTTCAAAACAGTAATCATGGACAGTAAAGCCACTTTACTTTGACAGCAACATTTTCTTGGGACCCCGAAGTTGGTAATGTTTTCTCAAAAAATTCCCCAAAAGACAAATCTGAAAAATTGTAAACTTGCTGGTGTGATTTCAGTCATCCTCAAACAGGACTGCTCCACTTTCAGACCTCAGAATTTGCAGACAAAAAGCCATAAAAAGACCAGTTTTAGTCCCTCCAGAGACTATGACCGCTGGCCATGTACTTTCCAAAATCATGTGTGCAGTTCAAGAATGCAACTCCTGATCTCAGTCACATTTTGAACTCTTTCTTGCTTCCAATTTCTTATCACTGCCCCTTGTTTACATTCCTATAGAGAAGAGACATCTAAACCAATAATACTGTAAAAAGTGAGCAGCAAGACACATTTCATGTTTACCTGAAGGGGGTCTGCTTGGAGCTGGTGGAGTGTGTTGCCGTGGAAGTCTTTGGAAGTTGTGTTCATTGTGCTCATAGTATCTATAGTCCTCAGGGAAGCGGTCCGGGACTCTTCTGGGCTGGTGCTGCTGATGCTGTTGGTGCTGCTGGTTGTCATAGTAAGGTTCAGAGGGATAATAATACCGGGCAGCGTCTCCATTCTCAGACATGGGGCTCACGTCTGTGAGGAAGGACTGTGAGGAGCCTCCGTACTCGTGGGGCAGGTCTCCCAGACTGCGAGGCAGGTATGGAGGTGCTGACATGCGGTGGCTCTCTCTGCGGGCCACCTCATGAGGAGGCCTCTGCACTGGGGTACGGAGAAAGCTCTTGTTGCGGGACACCACAGGCTCCCGGCTGGGTGCCACAGGGTAGGCAGAGGGCCCCATGTCTGGCAGAGGGACCTCTGTGCGTCTGGGAATAGTGGGTCCATGACGGATGAATGAGGGCATAAGATCTGCAACCAGGTAAACAGGGCAAGTACAACTGTCAATATCAGTCAACAAAACAACACAGTAGCAGTACCAATAGGCAGTGGAGGAATGTAACTAGGTACACTTACTCAAGTACTATGCTTACGTACAGTTTGGAGGTACTTGTATGTTACTTGAGTATTTCCTTTCTCCACTACATTTCAGAGCAAAATATTATACTTTTTACTCCACTACGTTAGGCAAAATAAATGATCATGTTATAGAATATATAATTTCAGACTTTTAGTTACTTCTGTAAACATTTCTAATGCAGGACCTTTATTTGCAATGTAGTATTTTACAGCATAGTATTACTACTTTTAGTACATTTCTTATATTTCTTCCACCAGGTACACAGTAATAGTACCAATAGGTAAGCCACTAACGATATAACGCAAATTACATGTCAGTCAAAAGACACTTTAACATCAGAGGATAATTCAACAAGTCGAGAACAGATGGCAACACTCATTCAATGTCCACCAATGGAAACATGTAAGCTAACAAGCAACAAATCTGACTTTTCAATAAACCACTCTACCGAACGTAGCGTAAGAAAACAATTACGAATAAAGGTAATAAAAAGCCAAATAGCTCTTTCACTGGGTCGCTTTGTATATTTGCCATCAATATGACTAGTTACCGTTATCTCTCAACTTTTCTTTGGCACTGCAGCTGACGTTAACGTAGCAAGATTTAGCTAGCTAGCACTTGAACTACCAGGTTAGCAACGTGTTTGGTTACGGTGTACAAAAAGTTGGCTACAAGCTTACGAGCCACAATAATGTGGCATTATGTTTCCACACATTTACTTCAGCCTGTTTGCTATTGTTAGCTCGCTACTTATTGGCGCTAACGTTCATTTTCGCTAGCATGCTAGGCTAAGTTGGCTAACTTATCAACTTGTTGCGCTTACTTCTCAGGAGCGGCGACGTTTCCTTCTTCACATATTTCCCGTGTACCTCGGCTGGTTTCGACGCTTCGTTTTTACTTTTCTTTCGTGAGAGCATAACTCTAGGCTCGGAAACATCAACAACACGGCGCTGTTATGTCATGGCACAATCCCTCGACTCTGCTGCGACCATCCCGTTCAATTTGCGAAGCGCGGAAAGTAAACATTTTAAGCTTTAGATTAGCTAGCAGCAAGTTAGCCAGCTAACTTGAGCTACTGGATGAGTCTTTCCTCCAGTGGTCCAGTCCGCTCTGAGCAGCGCTGCACTCCCACCGCTGGTCCTCTCTGGGAATGGTTACTGTACAGCCCTGCCCATCTGGCAACTCACCCTCTGCAAGCGGATACACAAAAATAATGTTGACAACTGTGCTAGAGCCCATTCATCGACCTGACTAACTGTTACCAGAAAAGTAACAAATATGTGCATGTGTTTTGACTCTTTGCACTTCCTGTAGGGTGGCAAAAATTGTTATTCAAAGTGGCAACACCACACAGAAAAAATAATTACAAGTAAAATACCTGCATTAAAATGTTAAAATAAAAGTATATAAATATTAGATACAAAATGAATTAAAAGTATGAAAAGTAAAAGTACACACCTTGCAGAATGGCCCCTGTCAGTGAGTGATGTGTAAACATATTTACATGTAAGCAGAACTTTAATGTTGTAGATGGTTGAAGTGGAGCTGAGTATCATAAACATATGATCAGTAAAACATTATTGTGAAAAATAATTAGTAACTATAGCTGTTAAATAAATGCAGTTGAGTAAAAAGTACAATTTGTACTTGGAGTAGAAGTATAAAGTAAGATAAAATAGAAATATGCAAGCACTAGTACCTTAAAGTTGCAAAATATACTTATAGTTACTTATACTTATAGGCCATTACCATCTATAGACTGATAAACCTGCAGGGCACTGAGAAGATCCTCTCCAAAGAGCAGCACAGACAAATTAATCCAGTAAAAAAAAAAATCAAACCAAACACAATCCATGTATTTTATTTATACCTTTAACACAAAACATTACCCTGTTTTCAACTTTAGTGCATAGGCTGCAGCAATTACAAACACAAGGTCCTTCATTTGAATCAAAAACATTCATAATGGCACAGCTTTACATATGAAACTTTACATATTGCAACAGTTTATAGGATTTTAATCAGATGTATTTAAATAGCAAGTATTGCCGCTTGACATTCATTTAAAGTGAATGTGACTTCAGGTAGTGTTACATGAAAGCAAACACCTTGAAAAGGTCACCACACTATTTGACTTTTCTGTTTACATGATTTTATTACCGACTGGTTTGTTTAAGGGCTTGAGAAGGAAAGAATAGACTCTTTGACAGCACTTATATAAAATACACTTATATAAAAAGTGCACTTTAGTGTTGCTTTTCTCTTTCGAAAAAAAGAAATATAGTGTCATGGTAAAATATTTACTAATTCACTTGTAACAGCTACTGCTCTGAAAAATATTTTTTAAAAAATGATAAATTACTATAAAATGGCATGTTTTCTTTACAGTCTAACCTCACATTTGGTTCTTCATAGGTCCAACACAACATAAGCTAAATACTGCTTAAATAATAAAATGAACAAATAAAAATACTGCATATTTAACACAGTAAAATTTAGGCTTTAACAAGATAAAACATGCCGGTGGACATGGAACGGAAAAAGGCCTTTTTGTGCATTTGGCTGCATGTGTTGCACAAAGGTTCAAGCAATGAAAAATATATTTTAAAAGAGATGTAAAGACTTTTGAGTACATAAACAGTGCATTTTATGGTTGACTTTGGACACTTGCATTTCGCATGGCAAGTGCTGTTAATGTCCAGAGTAGCTCTAGGTGATACATTATGAGCATTTATAGTGGTAAGGCAGTGAGGGAAGGGGCGACGGGCTCAGGTCACGCACGATCTTGTTCAGGCTGGAGATCTTCTCTTCCAGTAGGTAGTTCTTCTTCTCTGCGATTTTCTGCCGCTGCTCAGTTATCTCCAGGGCTTTCAGCAGCTGGGAGTTCTCCACATACAGGTCTTCGATCAACACGTCTGCTTTGCCATTCTTGTGCAGCTAGAAAAGTCAAGAGAAAGTAGATAAAGGCTTTGATAATTGTATAATTAATGTAATTTAATGTAGGCTACTAGAGCCCGAATTAAATTGAATTGGCCGGCCAATGTTATCAGCTAGTCGTGATATATCGGCATTGACGCATACTGTATGTCAGCAAAGAAATTGCAGCACAGAGATGCCAAAGACATTTTAACTGTAAAATGTCCTGCTTAGTACATGGAGTCTCTTGGTCGCAATTCTTTTGGAACCCCATTTAAAGTATGTTTATGTTGAGCGGTTTGTTTTTTTTTCCATTTGGAGTGCAGACCTCAATTATTCTGTTGCGGCTCACTTCAGTGGTTCTCACCGTGACATGTCTACTCTACGTTTTGTTGGCACTAAGAAAGTTATCTCCCTCCTGGAGGAAAGAGAAAGAGGTGAACTTCCTACATCTTGGGAGAAAGGAGCAAAATGGCTCTCTTGGCTGCAACATTTGTATATGCTTGTCACAACCAAAGAGAAAACACATGTTCAATGACTTTGTGCTTGTGTATATTAGTTCTAATAGATTGCACTGTTTAAAGTATGTTTGTTTTCTTGTGTAAAACATAATTAACTATTTAATAATATGTAATTTAGTTTTGGCAATAATGCAACTTTAACAATCATACCAATAAAGCTTATTTGAATATGAGAGGGCAACCTTGAAGTACTTCTAAAAAGAAGGGAAACTTATTAGATCTCCACTTTACAAACACTTTCTCCTGATAAATACTGATAAATTGTTAATTCAGTTGATGCTATGATATCTTGTTGGGATGTTCTCCATTTTCACTTTATTTTCTATTTTCCTTTATGATATTGTTTTCTTTTAGATTTAAGTTTTACTTGTTAAATATTTTCATACTTTCTATAAGTTTGATATTTTGACAATCTTATTTGTTTGATAAGGATTACAATTGTTGATGTCTCAGGAGATTTGTCTCAGCTGTTTTGAGATTTGGTTTCCCTTTTTGATTGGTTGTTACAACCTGTGGCTTCAGTACAGAGAGTCCATGACCGAAATGTTGTGTCTCTAATAAACTCTGATGACATTGTGCACACTTTAAGTGGTTTTGTAAAAAAAAATGAATATTGGCCCATATATCGTTATCAAATTTTATGACAGTCAAATATCAATATCAGCCTCAAAAATCCAGTACTATAACTAATACTGTAAATCACAACTTCTCTGAGAAAACTCTATACTGTTTTTCACTTTAAAAATTGAATAAAAAAAGTTATGTGGACATAATACATTTCCAAGTTTCATGAATTTGGCACTCTGGAAAATCATTCAAATTTATACGATTGGTTTTTGACGACAATGTTTTTCCCACAAGAGACAACACTGTATTATTTCTGATGAATGAGCTTTTTGAACTGACCTGGTCTTTCAGTTGAGCAACCTTCTCTTTGAGCAGCAGTTTGACGTTATGCAGCGACAGTTCAATTTCCCTCATTCGCTCCTCCATATTCTTCATCTTCCTCTCCCTTTCATCCTGGTGAGAAGACAGTGAGCGATAAACAAGTTGCTGCGACAAGTTGCCCCCCCCCCAGCTTAAACTGAAAAACGTGAGTGAGAAAAATCAAACAACATACAGACCACATTCTAATGAGCTAGATGCTTTATTTATTGTATCTTGATTTGAGCATTATGTCTGGTACATTTTCTACATGGAGACGATGATGCACTAAAAAAAATAAATAAAATATAAATAGGTATAAAATTATGCCATGTATTCCACATACGACTACAAAAAATAATTTAATGCATAAATAAAATAAACCCTTACCATGATTCTATTAAAATAAATAACAAAATAATAAAACAAATAAAACACATTTAAGTCTATACATTGTGCAAAAAAAAAAAAAAAGAAAAAAGACAAGAAAGACTCACTAAATGACTCAAAAACCAAAACACAGATATGACATTAATAGATAGAATGACACACTACTGGAGACAAACACTGATTTCGTTCATGTGGATTTTCCAATAATAAATACCAGATAAACATTCAAAATTAACAGTTGTGTGACGTGTTTGAACAGTCCTTGTTTAGGAAAAAAAAAAACAAGCCAGAAAGATGCGATTCATTTTGGTTGTGCAGCAGCAGCAGCAACAACATCAACAGGTAGCATGAAGAAACATTCGACTATGTGTAGTGTCCATTAAGAAATACAGGCATAAACAACAAAAGATAAACAGTGAAAACTTCGTACCTTCATTAAGAAATCTCTATACACCCTGACTGGACACAGACAGTAACAGCACCTGACAATTACAGGTTGAATTTGCTTGATTGTTAGAAAAGGCTCAGAAGGCTGTTAGGCACTAACCTCGCCTCAACTTAACACTCCTTGATGATCATAAGGCAAGCTGTCACACAAGACTGAGCCTCTGAGGATGTACATACCCTGTCTCAGATAAATGGTACAAGTGCATAACAGAACATTCCCAGAAAATACACCCTGTGTTAAAAAGATTTGTATTTAAAAACTACAATATGAGCACAAAAAAGATATAAAAGTCAAATTCTGTCAAGAGACATCGCTGTACTCTGTGCTTGTAGAGGTTACATTTTCAATGGTAATGCCATTATTTTGAGTCAAAATCCCATTGGGAAAAACCTCAGGAGCCTTTTCTGTGTTTTCCTGCCACCTAGCAGCAGGGAAATACAACTACACATTCATGCCTTTTTAAAATCAGGCACCACATTTGTTCACAATCTCCTATAAGGATGCAGAAAGCATGGTGACATGTGCCACAGTCCAAACGCAGCGAGGAAGAGCAGGAAAAAGAGGCTAAAGAGAAGAAGGGCAGTTACAATCCACCGATCCGCCGGTAGCTGTCTGCGTGAGCCGCCCGCTGCTCCGGCATCGCCGCCTGGAGAGAGAAGGCAGGTACACTTCACCACGGCTCTACCCTCTCCTCTAATCCTAAAAACCTACACAGGCCTTTATGATGGTTTATGTGAGGTCAGTATATTGTGCTGTTAGATCTGGTGGATATATATATATATATATATATCTATATATATATCTGTGTGTGTGTGTGTGTGTGTGTGTGTGTGTGGATCTCAGGATGTTTGGTTTGTTGCTAAATGCCCATACATGAAAATAAAACAATTTTTCATTCATTCATTCTAAGCAATTATTATATTAAATGGGATCTTTTTTTTTTTTTTTTAACTTCCAATACATTCATGGTAACCTAATGATAATGGTCATGCTGCAGATAAAAAGTATACAACAAAAGGTCAGATTCTATTAAAATTCACTAACATTGGGATGACGCCATTTACAGATAAACCTGAACAAACTACATCTAATGCATCAAGATGGGGAGGGACGGAGGTTTGTGCAATATGACAAATGGAAAAACAGCCACCAGGACCGCACCCAGATGATCACACCACTGCAACTACTTCAGTCCCGAGATGGAAAATTAAATAAAGACAGCGAGTTCAAAAACACGACGAAGAAACACGCAGGCACCACAGACTAAATACCAAACCCAGAAAGTAAACACTACACACACACACGACATAAGGAGATGAGGACAGACAGGTGCTGAGATGGATCTGTGACAAGGCACCGAAACAAGGAGCACTGCAAACCCAGCATTCAAACATAAAGGTAGTGGGAAATAAAAATAAATGAGAATTATCACAACTAAATGACACTCAGCTCAGGTGTTTGAATTTATCATTGTTAATATTCACTTTGATGCTGAACAGTTTAGTCTTGCTTTCTTTGAATTTCCACAAAGCAAATTAAAAAAAAAAAAAAGTAAAATAATTTTTCAGCACCTGAATTGAGTGATTCTTTTGAGTGGGCACACTTTCTCCACCAAAGTGACAAAGAAATACAATGGGTGTATTTACATTTAACTCCCATTATATCCCAAAACATTTCCAACATGAGATGTGGTGCACAGTTCCCTTCCTATAGCCATAAATGATGAGTTTATTATAATTGCATAACAGATGGCTATAATGTGACAAAAGAAAATGATGACAGTGAGGAAAAAAAAAAAGGACAGGAGATGAATGTAAAACCACACAGTGCAATGATGCAATGGCACTTGTTCAGGTTTTTTGCTTTATGTTAAGCAGACTCAAGAAAAATGTAGTTTGAAAAGCATTAAGAGCTCTTCATTTGTTTATCCTGTACGGGATGATTTAATTTGCAATCCTACTAGAGTAGAATGTTGTCCCGCAGTTCTCATTTAGCTCATGTATTTTCAAATACATGTATACATTTGCCCGAGTCTGCTATCAGGCAAGGTTTCAGGTTGTACTGTACCTGCATGTTGTCCGGATCTTCACCACGATGCTGTCCCCTGGGCATCCTGTGAGGTGATGGAGGCAGGAGCCCGACCAACTGAGCCTGAAATGACTGGACAAAGTAGAAAAATAAGTAAGAGAGACAGTAACACAGTCAGAAGAGAAAATATATACAATTATTCATTTTATTTAACAATAATCTAAATGTATTCTTGACTCTAATTCTAATTCTTCCGAGAGAAACCTGGCAAAAAAGTAGGTTGAAGGCAAGTACAAAAGTTGCAGCCAGAAATAGTGAACATAAGCAGAAAGAAAGCAAAGCATAAGTACTCTATATATTAAGGAAATACCCAATTTAAATAACACAAGTGCATATCAATACATTTTATCATAAAACCACTAAAATAAGAGAGGAGAAGCTGGTACCACGACTTACCTCTAGCAGCTGTGTAGACAGTCGAGCCATTTGGGTCCTGAGTGCCTCATTTTCTTGTTGAAGGCTCTCCAGCTCTGAGAGTCCTTGTCCTGCTTCACTTCCCTGAAACACGCAAAGCACATGTAATAAGAATTGGAGCAGACACCACATTATCCGCATGTTTAGAAAATATTAACAGAAAAAGGAACAAAAGGTTTTCTGGTCATATTTATGCAGTTTATACCTTGGTGAGCTCCTTTTGTGCCTCGAGCTCCTGCTTCAGAGAGGCGTTCTCCTGTTCCAAGGCCTTCACCAGGGAGGACTGACTCTGTGGTTTGTGCTGCTTCAGGGACAGGATGGTAGCATCGAGCTGACGGACCTGAAGAAATAAAATAAAAAGGCTCATAGATAAGTTTCAGAGAGGGAAAATGGAACACTAATATGACTGAAGGATTTTAAAGTTCATTACAGTTTGCTGTCATCCTCAGCTCACCTTCTCTCTGGACTGAACGAGGTCTCCTTTAATGTTGCGCACTTCTGCCTGAAGCCTCTCATTTTCCTGCCTCAGGTGCTGCTGATCCTGCTCCATCAGCCGAGACATCTCACCTCTGTACAGCTTCTTGCTGTGATGCTGGAGGCCACTCGAGTGCAAGGCCATCTCCAAAACATGGTTCTGTGACGAACAAAGGCAAAGGTCAATAAATTGTGCTCCCTTGTCTGTACATTCAAACATCTTCAAATGCTCACAAATTAAACCAACTAATCTTTATGCTTTTTCATGTTTTTTTGCTGCACCTAAGTATGTTTTTTGTCTGTAAGTGAAGAAAAAAAAAAAAGTCTTACTTTATCATTGACATTTTGCAGCTGTTTGTGTAGCACTGCAACGTCGTGTTTGAATGAATCCCTCTCCTGCTGCAAAACACGGAGGTCTGACTTAAGACGAGCACTTTGATGGTTCGCAGCCTGAAGAGTTTCATCCACAGTCTTTGCCTAGAGTGGAAGAAGGAATGCATTTGGTCCTGAGTAACACAGTTCGGGGTTCAACTTGTTCCAGGACTACCCAGGTCACAAATCTGATTAATTACAATAAATGCTACTGTAAAATGCTTTGAAATAAGCCTACTAAACAGCAATTGATTTGTTATGTTTTTACACATTTTAATTTAGCAGTAATTTAGTTCAGAAAAGAAAAGTGGTTTGATTTATTTTCATTCAACCTCAAGACACCATTTGTTAAAACTGTGATCTAACATAGAAATGATTCTGTAGGTAGCAACAGACTCTTACCCTCTCTTCAGCTTTGGCTAGCTGGTTGCGGAGGCCCTGAGTCTCCTTATCCATGCTCTTCCGCTCCTCTAACAGGTGGCTGAGCTGACTCTCCATAAAGTCGACTTTGACTGCCTGAGAACCAGAAGACGACTACAGTTGTAATGAAACAATCCTTTACAAACACCTTCACTACTAAAACTAGATCACACCAAAATATCTCAGCCGATCACAATTGCCAGAAAATATTTCTTTAGCACTTTCTTTTGTACTTTTATCATTGAAGGTGAAATTATTCATAGATAATTGTTTTCACCTGGATTGACTGATTCATTTCATGGCAAGAGTAGGAGGTGTTAATGCTTTATCCCTTTGCGTCTGTGTCATGCTTTGATGGGGTTAATGTAAGATCCATTGAAATTGTCCACGGCTTGATGCTCACCTTCTCTCTGAGGGCACAGAGCTGCTGTGACAGCTGGATATTCCTCTCCTCCAGCTGTGCAGTGTCCTCCAGAGCTTTGGTCAGCTCTGCCTCCAGAGCAGACACACAAGCTGCCAGCTAACACAAAACAGCCAGCAATTAACTACCCGCTACGACCACCACGACACCATGACGACCATTAGTCTGTCGTAAAACACTGTTTACCTTGATTTTCTCTTCAGCAGGAAACGCCTCCCTCCTCTCATTTTCCTTTATCAGCTCTGCCAGCTGCTGTCGTAGATTCTCCACATCAGCAATGTTTTGGGCATTTTTCTCTGACAGCAGCCCATTCTCATCCTCCAGTTGCTGGCTCTGCATACGTAGCTCTGAAATCTGCAGAGGAGGAGATAATACATCCCATTAACTGCTTCTGAGTGAAGGAAGAATTCATTGTGTGAAGACAAAAGTGTGTTTAAAGACCTTTTAGCCATGCTAGCAACGTCAGTCAGTCCTCCACTTTGGTCCAGACTGAAATATCTCAACAACTATTGGATGGATTGCCATGAAATTTTGTACAGACCTTCATTGTCCCCAGAGGACAAATCCTAATGACTTTGGCGGTCCCCTGACTTTTCGCCATCATCAGGTCAAAATTTTAATTTGTCCAGTACTTTGGTTTATGAACAAACTACTGACATTCTCATTAGCTTCATTTGTACCTTGTGTTTAGTGCTCATTAGCAAATGTTAGCATGCTAACACACTAAAACTAAGACAGTGAACACGTAAACATTTAACCTGCTAAACATCAGCATGTTAGCACTGTTGTTGTGAGCATGTTAGCATGCCATTGCTGACGTTAGCATTTAGCTCAAAGCACCACTGTGCCAAAGTACAGCCTCACAGAGCTGCTAGCATGGCTGTAGACGCTTGTTTTAATAAGTTACTACAGTACCTGTTTCTTGAAATTCTCTGCTGCCTTTTGAGCTGCAATCTTCCCCTTTTTTAAGTTCTCCAATGTTTGTCTAAAATCAAGCACAACAGAAGAAAATGTCAGTTCACATGACAAAACAAAAATGAACAGAGGTAATTGATTTGCAAATTAAATAAGTTGTTTCTTACATCAACTCTTCCTGGGCCTCTTTCAAGTCCTCTTCCTTCAACGTAGCAAGCTTTTGCTTGAGGACGAGGTTTTCTTCAGCTAGACGACTGGCCTCAGATCTATAGACAGACAAAACTATGTTAGAAAAAGTTTCCATCATGCTATAATAAATAGACCCATTTATAATTCAGTGGGATGATGTAAAAATGACACGGCAGAATAGGTAAGAAATTCACATGCTACATGTTGTTTAAAAGCATCTTCTACGATTTACACACATTGATGTTGCAATATTTGTCTTTTTCACTGGTGATCTACAGGGATCAAAGCAGCACAAGTGTTCAAGATCTGTTGCTTCGCACAAAGGGTTTAGGAACCTAATCACAGGTAGGACAAACAGCACTACGTTGTGCTTGGGAACAAAAGGAGAAGGGCTCTCAAAAACCAAAGCACCAAAGGGATGAGACAACGAGAAGCCACAGGAGACATGGAGGGACGGGTTCCTAGTTTCTCTCCACGTTACCTATGAGCCTGTGTTGTTTCATTTAATGTCTGCGACTTGTCCTGTAGCTCTGTGATGGCTCTGCGAAGTTCGCTGTTCTGCTTCTCAAACTCCTCACAGCAGTCCTCCAGATCAGTCACTGCCTGAACTTTAATCTCCAGCTCACTGCTCAGATCCAGGAGAGACTCTTCTGTGGGGCTCTCGGATGGTCCAGCGTCTGGGTGTATGGCTAACAGAATCTCACCCTGCCTCTCCAATTCACTGAACAACTCGGAGAGCTTACTGTTCTCGTCTCTCATCCTGCCGATCTCATCCACCAGTGAAATCTGCTGATCCTGGAAATCATGGAAAATATTCATCCTGCTTTCAAGGCTCCAAACTCTCTTTTCAAGTTCACTGTTTTGGTCCTTCAGTTTGGCATTTTCACACATGCAATCTTCATATCTAATCTGAATATCTGTCACCTTTAAGGCCTTCATCTCCAGCTCTTTGACATGCTCCATTAAAAGTAGCACTTTAACTTTGAGGCTATAGTTTTCCTCCAATACCTGGTGGCCAGTTTTGATCTTTTCACTGTTATGAGCCAGAAGATTCTCTAGTATTTCTGACTTCTGTTGAAGCAGAGAAATCCTCTCGTGTAGGAGGATGTTCTCCTCTGTGGCAGTGTTATACAAAGCCTGTATTTTAAGGAGAGAATATTCCCTGTCCTCGCAATCAGCATCTTCACCCAGATTTCCACAATCATGTGCGCATTCATCCTTTATTTCAGCGATTAAATGTTCACAGTCTGAGTTTAAAACAAGTTCAACTTCCTGTCTACGTTCGTGAGAGTTATTTGGTAAACAAGAAACCTCAGCATCCACCAGACAGGGTTCATCAGAGTCACCGGTCTCCTCCAGCACTGAGGGATCAACCCCAATCTCATGACATGGCTCATCTTCATGGGAAGTGCTTTCATTGACCAAAGTTGGTACATCTTGAGGTTTGTTCTCCTCCTCACATGATTCAAGAACGACTTTGTTCTCACCATCTGTTGCATCTTCATTCCCATCTACACCTTCAAACGCCTCAAGGGATGAGACCGCCTCGCACTGCATCTCTGGGGAAACAGCTTTGTTTGGGGATTCAACATTTGAATGTTTTTCATCTGGGACTGGAGGATCTGAGTTGTAGGCATCACAGGATGTCAATTCACGGTCTTCATGCCGAATTTCTGCAGAGCAACAACCTACTTTGGGGTCTCCTTCAACTTCCTCAGGGCTTGAATCTCCAATTTGGTAATCTTCTGCAGCAACAACTTCATCGTGACATTCCTCACCAAAAACATGGGCGCTTTCAGGCCATGTGTCATTATTCTCAGTCACAAAAATTTGACAATCATGTTCGTTGTTTTCAGTGGCATCCGTCTTTACTTCCAGCATGTTGTCTTCTTGATCATCATTGGTAGCAGGGACCTTTTCATATGTATCTGATGCTCCCACCACTGCATCGGCGGCCTCTGCTATAGTCTCTACATTAACATCTTGCTCAACCAGAAATGGTGACAAACAAACTAGTTCCTGATTAGAGTAATCGACAAAAATAACATTATTGAGACAGATTTCAGGGGTTGCCAAACATGTTTCCTGTTCTTCACCAGAGAAAGAAATGCATTCTCTGGAGTTTAGCGCCTCATCCATCAAAGTGTTTATTTCCTTTGCCTTTTCTGCAGAAGACAAAACCTGATTTAATTCCATCTCTAGCTCTTTAATTCTGATTTTAAGCACATCCGTTTCTGCTATAAGCTCTTCTCTGCCATTCTCTAGATTATCTTTTAACTTTTTCTCAAGAATGGATATATGTTCCTGTTGCTCCTCCCTCTCAAGCTCAAAGTCCACTGCTGCCTGTTTAAGCAGCATCTCCAGCTCCTCAATCCTCATCTTCAAATCGTCGCACTCAGTTAACAGTTTAATCCTCTCACTAATCTGCCTCTCAGAAATGGAAAGCATCTCGTTGTATTTTCCTTTAAGTTCTGACTGGCTGCTCAGAAGTTCTGCCCTCTCCTGTTTAAAATCTTCCACTGTTTGATTAAGCAGGAGCTCAATCTCAAGCGCTTTCTTCTCAGACTGAGCAAGAAGCTCGTCTTTGGTATCCAGGCTTTCCTGAAGTCGGTTATGGAGGTTATTCAGCTGCTTACTCAGTTCTATCTCTTTAGTCTGAGCCATACTGATAAAGTCATCTAGTTCATTTTGCAGTTTCTGTTTTTTCTTCATAAGTTCTTCCATTTCCTCTTTATGAAGACTTTCTAGCTCATGTCGTTCTTTTTTCCACTCTTTATTCAGGCTCTCTCTTTCTTGCTTCATGGCCTCCTCCATCATTCTTCTTTGTTCCTCAGCGTTCTCAAGGGCCTCCTGTATCTGTGCCTCCCAGTGGAGTTTCTGCTCAACATGGCTATCAGAAATGGCCTTCAGCTCACTTTGGTAATGCTGTTCAAGTTTCAAAACATCCGCCTGAAAACGCACTGCAACAGATTCTTGATCACCTGAGAAACGATCTTCCACTTCCTTGATTCTCTGGGAGAAGCTGATCTCGATTTCTCTCCTGTACATGGTTATTTAATGATTGTTACAGCAACAGTTTGAACTCTTAACAGCACAGCAAATATTAAGATTCTAAAAACAAAATTACTTTTTTAGCATATTAGATTATTTCAAGGGATTAGTTTGATATTTTGGGAAATGTGCTTATTTGCTTTCTCGCCGAGAGTTAGATGAGAAGATTGATACCACTGTCATAGCTGTCCGTTCAGTATAGAAAAAAAGCCAGCCACTGGTTAGCTTAGCTTAGCATAAAGACTGGAAAGAGCTAGCATGGCTCTGTGCTATGGTTATAAAATCAGCCCACCAGCACCTCAAAAGGGTTGGTGTGTACTTAATCAGAACAAGTTTGTACGACGTTTTGGCCGACCTCCAAACTGCTACACTTGAATGTGGAGTGAAAAGCCAGACATCCTAAAGAGGGGGGAGATATCGGTTAAATACAGGGATAAAGGCGCTCATTTTCAGATAGTCTAATCTGCGGCAAGAAAACAAGTAAGCGCCTTTCCCAAAATGTTGAAAGACTTCCTGTAAATATTGCACATTTAAATGACAAAGCAGGTTTTATAGAAAAAAAAGTTACTATGATATAAATACAATTAAAAATCTCACCTCTCCTGAGCGATGTCATCTCGTAATTTGTCCAACATGCTGCTGAGAGCATCCCTCTCTCCAGTGTGCTTGACAGTCAGCTCCTTCACGGCGTCTCGGTGGCTCTCCTCTAGACGAGCCCTCTCCTCTGCCATTAAGCACTCTAGTTTCTTCTCCACCTCCTCCGTCTCAGTCTCAAGCTTCTCCCTCTCTTCATTCAGCCTGTCCTGGAGCATCCCTTCGTAGTCCTCCTCCAGTTGCAGTCTCTCCCTCTCCCACTCCTCCTTCAGCTTTTTCTCCCTCTGCTCAAACTGCTCTTGTAACTGCAGCCTTTCTTGCAGCATTCTCTCGAGCAGAGCCTCCTCCTGAGTCTCCTGAAGCTGGGCTTGTTCAGTCTCCCACTGCTCCCTGAGCTTGCTCTCCTTCTCCTCTTGTTCCCTGACAAGTCTTAACATCTCTTCCTCCAGCAGCACCTGCAGAGTCTCACTATTCTGCTCATCCAGCTGAGCCCTCTCTTTCTGCCACTGCTCTGTCAGTCTCTGCACAACCTCATCACGCTCTTCCTCAAACCTCACCTTTGCCTCCTCTAGTCTGGCCTTCAGTTCATCCTCATGGCTTTGTTGCAATAGTTCCTTCTGCCGTTTCCAATCATCTAACAATTTCTTCTCAAACTCAGCCTTTTCTTCCTCCAGTTTCTTTCTCTCCTCTTCCAGTCTGGCTACAGAAAGATCTACATGTTTTTCCTCCAGTTTCTTAATCTCAATGGCATGTTGTTTCTTGAGCTCCTCCATATCATTAACAAGGTTTTCATCCGTCTCTGCCTGTTGGGCTTCGAGGGTCTTCAGCTGCTCCTCCAGGTCTGCAGCGTAGGTATGGGCCTCTAGCAATTGTTGTCTGAGAGTTCCCACTTCCTCCTCTTGCAGATTCTTGAGCTCTTCCCTATCCTCGGCCTGCGTCTGCTCCAGACAAGTCCGCTCCAGCTCCACCTGCTCGAGCTGGCTCTGGAGCTCCTGTGCGTGGCTCTGAATGCTCACCATCTCCTCTCTCAAAGCCTGGACCTCCTCCTGGTACTGGAGGGCTAAGGCAGCATTCTGGTCCTCATGGTTCGCCCTCTGCTTTTCTACAATCTTATCAAATTCATTGATCTGTGGTGATATAAAGAATGTAGAGAAATTCAATTAATACACTTTTTTGGAAATACGCCTGTTTTTCGTGCAGAGAGATGAGAAGATCAACACTGTTCTCATGTCTGTACGCTAAATGTGAAGCTACAGACAGCAGCCGGTTAGCTTAGTTTAGGATAAAGACTGGAAACAGGGGCAAACAGCTAGCTTGGCTCTGTCCAAAGGTAACAAAATACAACAACTAGTTGTTTCCCAGCTAGCTGTTTCCCCTGTTTCCAGTCTTTTTTAGATAGGCTAAGATAGGCTAAACTAAGCTAATCATTTCAGTGGCTTCATATTTAATAATAATAAGCGTATTTCCCAAAATGTCAAACTAATCCTTTGAACAATAGTTTGAGGCACATCAGTAAATTGTTCATTTCACTCATCTCGACAGTCAAGTAAATTCAGAACTTTGATGCAGCCAACAAGACCAGGTAAAGACCAATTAAAGTATCAACGACCAAAATGCCATTCAGTATCTTGTCTCAATTCACAATACTGACATTACATCGGTACGTCTCCCTGCTCAAACAAAACACACATGTACATCTTACACAATAAAATATAAAAAAGGTATCTACTAGACCAACCTTGCTTTCCAGCTGGTTTCGTAAATCCTCAATTTCTTGAAGGTGCTGCTCCTTCAGCTGCTCCAACATCATCTCTGCCTCAAGGCTCATGCTGAACGGCTGAACCTCCTCTGAACCGATACCTGCAATAAGTCAAGTTAGAAGCTGGTGACATTTGACCCAGGGTTTCCTTGTTTCTATGCAAAATGTCTTTGTACTGATTGTTGTCATGAACAAATGTAGTTAGTGCTCTGTAATGAGTTCTCCAGGGGCTGTATGTGTGGTGTAAGCATTCATTAGGCCTACCTAGATCGGACTCCATGCCGGGGCTTTTACTCTCCAGCTCTTCAGAGAGAGGTTTGTGGCAGGACTGATGAACTCGTCCCAGACTGTGGAACTCCTGCAGCTCTGACTGCAGCTCGTCAATACGATCCTGCAGTTCCTACCAAATGAGAGCACTACGAGTTAAACGTGTAATGAATAAACATAATAATTTGTCCTCTCATCCCACATACAGTACAGTGTCTTTTTTCCACCTTTGAAAACACAAACAGAAAGAATATTCAAGAAAAAGTGGCCACTTTTTGTGATTTAGATGCACTTACCCTGTACTGAGCTTCGTAGCTGCTGCGTAGTTGTTTAATACGTTCCTCTTGGAGAAAGAAGTCTGCACTGCCAGGGTCCAGATCTCCAAACTAAAGAAAATAACATAATTTACAAGTTAGTAGTCTGTTTGCACAGAAAGCATAAAATAAAAACAAAGGACACAAACAAACAGAGCTAGGCAGAAGAGGAGAGAGAACACAGAAAATCAAATCATAAACAGAAAAGCGAGCAGAAAAACACTAAAAAAAAAAGTGTATGTTCCAATAACCCCCTCATGGATAGCCAGAAATTGTCTTTGTACCCTTTCTTTCATAATGTTGTCCAAACTTGTCTGGAGTTTTGTAATATGGCTTTGTGCCTCCACGAGTTTTTCTGCGCTGTCCAGCAACTCCATTTCAAGACGTCTGTTTTCCTAAAAAAATAGACACATAGGTTATCTTTACATCATCATCATCTGCTTATCCAAAAAGAAAAAAAGATTAATAATTGTAATGTTTAGTGAGAAAAATTAAGCCATGTCGAGGTTCAGTGAGTTCTTTGAGCATCAATAAGAGACGTACACTACAAACATCACCACAAATCTTTTTGGTACCTTCACAGAGATGGAGAGGTGGTCTCTGAGAAAAGATTCATCCTCCCTGATCTTCCCGACCTCTGCTTCCAGTTCCTCGCGCTGCAGGCTGGCCTGCTGCTGGATCAGGTCCATCTCCTTCATCAGCTCTGATCGTACTGCTGTTAGCTTCTCTTTGTGGTCCTGTTCAAGCTTCCTGTAGACATTCGGGCACAGAGAAAGCAGAGTGTAACGCTTACATACTGAAAAATACAATATTTCAAGACAAAGAACACTATTAACACTGACTGTACCAAATGTTAGGAGGAGGCTGGATTTAGCAGGAATGGATGACTTTGAGTTAACAGGTTATTGTGGTAAAAATGTACTATATTTATCCATAAATGTAATGTGAAAGTACATAAAACGAATTGTGATCAGCTGCAGTCTTTATGAATGGACTGGATAAAGGGTGACAGCTATAATCCTATAGTATTTTAGTCCCGAAAATCCACTTTAGGAATGACGCCAAGATGTGGGGAAGGAGACAGGCTGAGACAAACAGAAGGCACAATTAAACATTAATCAATAGAATTATTCTATACACCTTAGTGGACGAAGGTGTAATCTGACGGACAAATTACCTGACATTGAGGTTATTCTTGTGCTCAATCGCAGAGTGATGCTCATCCACCTCAGTGGCGAGCTGAGTTTTTAGTTTCTCTGCTTTTTCCAGGTCAGATCGGATTTTCTCTTTCTCCCTGAGTTCTCTGTCTACACGCTCTCTGACAGGAGAAAAACAACAGGGCCAATAATTTAACAAATATTTACCCATGACAAATGACAACAGAAACAAACCACCAATATATTTATCTTGTTTTATTTCAGACTAACAGGCTCAAAACGATTCCAAATATAGTTCATCAAATATAAACAAAGAGTATTAAGATCTGAATGAGCTGCATTACAGTGATGACTCATACTCACAAGAGATATCTGATCTCAGCTCTGAAGCTTGCCAGTGCCGCTTGGTGAATCCCGTTCTTAGTAACGAGTAGCTCATTTTCAAGTGCCATGGTGAGGTCACTAAGACTCAGTTTTCCATCAAGGTTGAAATTCAAAGCCTGCAAAAAAATATAATTATATTTGTTTTTTTTGTTTATATTTTAGGAAAACACTTTGCTGATAATAATTAAGACTAATGGCCACAGTGCGGTACCTGCAGGATCTCAGTGCTGTTTTCTATTCCCTCTTCCATCCAGGCATCCAGGATGTACTCGACTGGAGTGAAACCAGTTCCATCATCAAGGGTGGAGAAGAGACGCATGCCAATGGTGCTGGTCAGGGCAGAAGGAGTGGCTATCCTACGACCTCCCTCGTCAAAGGGCTGCATGCGGGAAAAAAAGTGTCTTTTTACTAGAGAAAACAGACAGTTAATCTCCAAAATTCCACTTAATGCAAATAGAACCTGAGATCTAGCTTTCAATGACTATTATAGAGAAACTAGAAAGGAAAACATTTTTTGTCAGCCAACAATTTGTTTTATGCGTCTTTTTCAAATGATAGATATCTGATGATGTAAAAAACCTCTTTAATAAAGCTAGAACAGAAAAAAATAATGAATTAAAAGAAATGAATTAACAACAAGGGAATTACCCTGCATCCTGTGACCTCGTAGAGCTCAACAAACAACGGGCATACCTGAGTGGAGTGGTGTCGTTTAAGCTGTCTGTAGGGCGTGGAGGCGGACGGTGTGGGGGGTTTGTTGTGGTTTACAACCCTGGAAACAAACTCCTGAACATTCATCACTCCATCGCCGGTTAGACTCTGGAGCACATCCACATTTATCTGAAAAATAAATGTATATTTCTTTTGAAGTAGCAACATTTGCTGGAGACAGTCTTTTCTTTACACTGTATATGTGTGTGTGTGTGAGTGATTTTTATCATTTGATTCCCTCAGGGTGATTTGAAGGTTGTTGAGCCTGAAGTTTGTATAGAATTTCACATGGACTAATGCACTCAAGCCAAATAGTTTATATGTATGTAGGGCTGCTTTGATTAGTTGATCAATCGACAGAAAATTAACCAGCAACTATTTTGATAATCAATTAATTGTTTAAGTAACTGTTCCAGCTAAAATGCTAAAATCCACCAGTTCTAGCTTTAAAAAAAAAAAGGGAATATTTGCCGTCTTTCAGGCATTTTTCACTGTTTTCTGACATTTTATAGACTAAACGATTGATTAATCAATAGTCAGCAAATGATTCACTGATGAAAATAATCAATAGTTGCAGCCATATATGTGTGTATATGACACACACAGTGTATATGTACTTTCCTAATGTAATAAAAGTAGAAATTTGAACACACATTTTCTTTTACTCAAATTGTCTAAATGAGCTATATAATCAGAGGAAGAACAAGAAAAAACAAGGCAACGCCGAAGTGCATGGCTATTATAACATCAATAAATTATACCCAGGGTTCGTACAGCTTTTTAAGAGTAAAATTCAAGCACTTTCAAGGTACCTAAACAAAGAAATTTCCAGACTCTCGAAGTCTTTATCATCACATCTAAATTGTTACTATAAACGCCAGGAGACGACAAACAAATATGACGTGTGACTGTGTAGATGATGAAACACCAGATTATATTTCAGGGAGTATATTCGAATTCAAGCATACTCCTACCCTTGAAAACATAACCGTTAAAATTAAGCTTTTACAAACTTTCAAGACTTTGTACAAAGCCTGTATACCATTTTTACATTTCATCTACATGTGCCACTAATGCAGTGTGATTTTATAAAAAGTCAAAGTACTTTCCAAACTTTTAACTCAAGTATTGATGATGAGATTTGAAATAAAACTATCTCTTCAATGACTTTTTAATCTCACCTCCAGGCCCAGGTGTTCACAAAGAGCGAGCAGTTCAGTGTGACCGGCACATCCGTCCCATGATATCGCCAGCTCGTCGCAGGCTTCACGCAGCCTCTCCTCTAAACAGGTCGAAAGAGGGATGTTGGATCCCCGAGGTGTGCTCGGCTCGTCCGGGTTCCAGAGATGCATCTGGCCTACACACAAGGTAAGAGACTGTGATCATTTAGCGACAAACATCTATAAAGTGACTTTTCTGAAAATACCGCGACTTTGACGTACCTTCTGCCTCATACTCCTCTGTGCTTGTTTCGTGAGCATTCCAGCGCTGTTACAGACAAATACACACAGAAATTGAGATTAATATCACAAAGAGGCCTTTAAATAACCCACTAACATGTTGCTTTGTTGTAAAGAATCAGAATATAGAAACTCATTTTGTGAGAAAAATTACCACATTAAAACATCCCCGCAGGCTTATTTTCTCATGTAACAATCAGATGTTTATAAGTTCAAGCATGTTTTTAAATTAGGCAAGGTTGAGTCCGGGTGCTAAGGGGGGCGTCGCGGACAGACACTTATTTTCTTTTATCTTTTCAAACGTGTTAAAAGCATACTCCTCATGCCAAAGTTAAAATTGCATAAATGAGTATGAGAAGCTGAAAATTAAATTCAGCTCATTCAGCAAAAAAAGAACATTTTAAAAATGCTTTTTGAAAACCATGAATCAGGACATTTTGAAGTTTAAAATCAAAATGTATTTTTCTTACTAATTTTCTTTCTAATTTGAGTACCAGTAGAGTTTTAAGATTTTAAAGTTTTTTTGCGCTTGTCAAGAAATATGAAAGGAGGAGGGGTTTGTTTGGGTGTGACCCGCTGTGCTCCAACCAAATCCCAGCGTGACCATCTATTGTTTGGGAGGCAAACAGTGAGGGAATGAAGAACAGATGGGATTCTGCAAGTGGCGTTTTGATACATGGTGCATAGGCATCCAGGAGGGTGGGGGTAGTGGGGCTCATTGTTCCTCTGTCACAGTCCTACACCCTCCTCCTACCAAAGCACCAGGTCTGCAGTCTCTGTGGCAGAGCCCCCTGACCAATCCCCATCTGTGGGTCCCCAGACCGGACATTGTAGCATTGTTGCAACCTAGATTAGTCAACACCAAGACACGCTTCAGTTCAATGTCTCGAATAGTGTTTGTCTTGGAGCTGGCAGGCATCTGGGATGGAGTCAGGAGCACAGACAATACGCAGAATATTAACACATCCATCCGTGCACAAGCTGAACTAGCCATCATTATACCGTTTTGGTGGGGGACTTCCCTTTGTCATGATTTATTCTGCTGCAGCACATCCATGCTGCCACGTTCAACCTGGCATTAGTATGAAAAATGAACCTGTCGTCCAAAGGCTACAGCAGTCGGTAAATCCTACTTACCAAAAAGTTTTTTATTAACTATTAATCTTTTGATTATTTCTTTGAATAATCAATGAATCATTCAGTCTATAAGATGAAAATAGTGAGCACCGCTTCTTTGAGCCCAAAGCGACTTTGCGTCTTCAAATTGCTTGTTTTGTGCAACTGAACAGTCCAAAACCCAAAGATGTGTCATTTAAAATGATTTAAAACTGAGAAAAATCTGCAATTTCTCACATTTGAGAAGCTGGAACTAGTGAATGATTGGTTGATTAAATTACAGACTATAAATTATCAAATTGTTTCTATTAATCAACTAAACTGTTAATTGCAGCACAGCCCTACTACTTTACAATAGATTTTCAGAACAAAATGGGACGTCTTGCTGTTGTTACTGTAAATTTTCCACCCTGATTTGCGTTGCAAGCCAAGGACGCACAAAGTGTGAGCTTAGACCTCTGGACATATGTCAAACAACTCTCTCTGTCAGCAGTGAGAGCAGGATAATCCAAGAGAAAGGATCTAGAAGATCAGCCAGAGGAACCATGCAGAGTGTTCAGCTGTGCATGGCCATGACTGCACTAATGCTATACAACTCTGACACAGAAGCATACTGCATTCAAGCCACTACCGTCCCTGTGCAGACAATGGGAGGCACCTACTGTCAATCTAAAATAAAGAAAAAGGACTTGACAGCAACCATGGGAAACAGACATCCATAAAACACTACAATGAGCACCTGTCTCTCTTTTTATCTGCTGAGAACTCTGATCTGTTTGGACATGATGAAGTAAATTCCTAAATCACTGTCACTGTTGCCTTGACGACCACATCACAGCCAGCATACACACTCAGGGCAAAGTTCAACTCAACACTGAGCACTGTTCAACTCACACACAGTCGCATCACGAAACATTAAACTGACAACACTGCGCTACACAAACACTGCGGTTACATCTTGATTACCGGAGGCTTATTAAACAGTAATTATGCTCACAGTGTTATTTACAGACAGTGTTATGCAATGAACAGGGCCTTGTGAATCCTGAGTTTGACTGTCTACATTACATTTCAGGATCTGCCCTGCATGCCACTAAGCTGATTAGCTAAGAATAACGCCTCGCTGCGAGAAGCATGGTACATGCAAGGACAGGAGGCGATAAGGATGGCATCCGAGTGTCTGGAGGTTCAGAACAGTGCTGGAAAAAAACTCATCAGTCTTAGCCTTTTACCTCACGCTTCCTGGGAACAGCCGAGTCATAGTTGTCCTCCAGATCCTCCTCCTCCACCGGGTTTGCATTTCTAACTTCAGACAAGTCTGAAAAAGGCTCTATGAACTCTGGTGTGGAGCGGCGGCCATAGCGTTTACTGCCCTTCATGAACTTTGGTTGGATCTCAGGAGAATCTGAGGAGATACAATGACAAGAAACCATAAAATCAAAAAATTAGAGTCATAATTACTTGCACAGCACTTAAGAACGAGTTGTTATAGTAAGGTTTGCACAACAGAAAGAGGACATTATCGAATACAGAAAGAAAAAATGTTGAATGACTAATATTTGCTGCAGCCTTCAGCAGCTACTTCTCCAAAACTAACAACTTCTCTAAAAGTGGTAACCAAAGACTCTTTTAAAGCCCCGTGTTCCCATTTGTTTGAATGAAACAGACATGAAACAGGTCAACAGTGTTTCAGGTTCAAACTGCAGAGAAAACTTAAGACAAATTCACTGTAGGTTTAATAGACTTCATGCTTCATTGACAGTAAGACATAAATACTGACAGTGAAGTTGGATCAGACTTCATATTATCTCGTAACGCAAGTATCACAATATAGTCGCACAATATAGTAATGCTTAGTCTGTTAATACACATATTGCCATACGGGGTGTATGCTCAGTCTGTCATCCTTGTGTGATCACTAGCATGAGATGTGAGATCACAAAAAGGAAACTTAGCAAAACAGATGAAGAGACCTTAAACAAGTTGGGAGTATAAACAAATGTTTCCAAGAAATAGCTTAGTATGAAACCACTCTCTGTGTGAACTACATCCATAAAATAACAAGCCATGCCAGCGGTCCAACCATGACGGTGCAAATAGTTCAACTGTCGGCTAATTGGCTTTGGACCCTGCGTTTTTGGCTCTGCGCCTCTGTATGTAGATTTACAGCTGATTCAGCATGGGGGCAGCTTTCACAAGTCACCTTCTCCGCATGGTTGACTTGTTGAATAGAAAAGGTCTCCTTAAAGTTCAATATTTAACTAATACTGACATAAATTACAGATTTGGTTAATGATATGGCTTCATGCTTTGAGCTTGTTTTCTGTGACATTTGTCTGTGTGAAATGTCTTTAAAACATGCAACAGCAGAATCTAGACTTTACCTGGTTTTGACAAGGTCTCCTTTTCTGCTTGTGGTGGCTCAACAGTTGATGACAATACTAGAATCAGGGCATTCTTGAACTGGTCAAAGTCAACCTGAAACAAACATTTAAAAAAAAAAAAAAAGAGATTCTAAATTGAAGTACAGTCTTACATAAGTGTGATGAAATGCTAGCAATGCAAAGTAAAAACAAAGAAAAAGTCCATGAAATTCCATAGATTGGATGTAATTCCCCATGTGCCGGGTGGAGGCTGGGTGTCCCTGGATGTCTGGGTGGAGGAGGGTTTGCTGAACAGGAGCAGGGAGGTCACACTTCAAGAATCAACAGCTGCTAACCCTGAATATGGTGATTTTCTTTGTGCGTCGAGGCTGGCGGCTGCCGGCTTTTCGTGGGTGTTTTTTTCCTTCTTTTTTTTGACTTTATTGTTGGATGCCATGGGTAGGCAATCAGTTCACTGGCCCTCTGCTAACATTTCCCCCGCCCACACACACCCGCACATGCAAGACAATAGCCATCCGTCTGTCCACACGCTTATATACAAACGCAACTTGATGCAAAAGTGTGGAAGTAAGCAATTTGGAACATATCTCATCCTTTAGGCTAAAAAGATAAAAACCACACACTGGAGATCCTGTGAATGTAGTGAACTTTATACAAACTGAAGCCCAGTTGTACAGATTAGACCAGTGTCCTTTCTATTTCACACATTTCCACATGGAGCACCCTCAAAGAAATGCATCTGTGCATGGTGATTAGGCTGCTTGGTTGTCCTAGCGACAGACACCTGGGATCAGGGCTGATGGAGGCACATTTTCTCCTCAACAAGACAGCTAACAAAGCGCCAAAAAAGCCTGGAGACACAAAGACCTGAAAGCTGAAGTGGCTCAACACAGGCGTCAGATTCAAAGGATGCTGAGGACCCTACGCACAGGAAAGCCAAAAGGCCACGACTCACATGCACATAAGAAAAGGAACAATAATAATTCTGCAAATACAACTTTACTGAACAAATTAAAACAAACAAACACACCTGTGATAGAAAACCAACTGCTTTCACCAGTGGCAGAGGAATAAACTCACCCTGGCAGTGAGGTGGTCCTGGTCCTGCAGCAGCGTATGGAGAAGAGCTGGTGTGGCATCATCCAGGTGCAGAGACTGGCAGAGGTCAGAGAGTTCCTCCGGGCTCAGTGAGCCGGAGCCGCTGGCGTCAAAACTGTTAAAAACTTCTTTTAGGCGCTCCTCGTACTGGTCCTGCTCTTGGGTGTCATCCATCCCACAGGACAGCACCCTGCCCTGAAAGAAAAGGAAGGGAAATCCTTGTTTTATCACACTTTAGCTCGTGTTTACCCAGAGTGAAATGCCAGAACGGTAGCAGAATGCAACTTAAATCACCGCAAAAAAATCAAAACAAGATCAAGAGGTCAAAATCTCTTCATTCTAAATTTACAGCATAATATATCCAGTCACTGTTAAAAGATACTCACAAGCAGGGTGGAAACATCTATCTCAACAGCATGCGTTCCTAACAGCACCTTCATCTGAGAGTGCCGCTGGGCAACTGAGCTACCAACACACTGCTCCAGCGTCATTTGTAGTGGAGGCTTTGGCTAATCCAATTAGAATGATTAGACAATCGGGAAATTGATAGACGTGGCCAAATCTGACACTGACCATGACTCGCTCATAGGGCCTTTAGCTGGGATGTTTCATGACCCATGTAATTAAATCTGAGGCACACGTGAAAGGGAAATTTCACCATGTATACTCAGTTTCATGTAGTTTAAAACATGTTTCAGTATCGTTATAAATAGTCTCAATAAATCTAATATCAAAACGTAAGGGTGACTGATTTTGTAAAGGCGGACAAAATAAAAACTATAGTTAATAATGATAAAAAGCTGCATGTTTGAAGTTTTTAGACTAAATGCTCTGCAAACTGGTGACAAAGACCAAGGACAAATTAGACAGCAAAGTGGCACTGAACCAAGTGGAACAAGCAGCCAGCAGGAACTAATTGAGAAGGATACACCAAAGCCTCGAGCCAGCATTTACTGGCTGGCAGCATCAGTTACAGAGACATGGACAAAGTTGTTATACTTTCTACTCGGATGCATCATCGCTGTAACTGAAAAACAATGAGAACCATTTGACAGAGAGCAAGACCATTTTGTGGCCCCAAACACAAGCCTGGAGTCCAGTTCAGCAGTGTCAGCCAAGTTTGTCTCAAGCAATAATCCAAACGAAAACAATGAATCCTGGGTAATTATTTAGGAAGATGATAGAGAGATGAATGCTGAGAGGTCATCATGGGTCAAAAAAAGAAAAGATGGAGTCTGACTAACTTGAGCAATGACATAACTCATAGACGCCGACAGAGCAGCAGGTCAGCCACCTGAAGCTTAAGGAAGATAAATGTCAGTTAACATGACTGGAAATAGCAATGGAGAGCTGAGCAGAGTAAAGCATTCATCTACTTCTATTTTTACTTACAAACACTTTCCACACATTTTATGTCTGACTGTTGCAACACATTTCTGCACGCTATGTGTTGCGTGCAGAAATGTGCTGGGACTGTTGGCCTCCACCGTTTCTTTTTTTGCTTTTCTTGATTTCAACTAATATTACTGTTTCTACTCTACACTTGTGTCCTTTGTGTACTTGTATTATGAACTTTTTTCATGCTAAACCCTGCGTCTTTTGCTGTTGGAGCAACTTAAATCACTTGCTGTCCAATGGATAAATAAGGCGTTTTCTTTTATATCATCTTACTTTACTTTGTTCCATCATAAGCATTACATATACGCTGTGTATACCACTATATCCAATGAGTTGAAACTTCCCAGTTTGGGCCTAAATGTCTATACAAAGAGCCCCCTCCTGACCCCTGCTTTTCCAGCTGCCCTCAGTGAAATCATCAAGCGCTCAGGCCAGGTGTCCCCCACACCCCAGACTCGGGGTACCCCATTCACCGCAGACAATAGAAACAAATCAGTATTCTGCATCTGCACATTTGAGCGGCTTATGAAATGCAAGAAAATCATGGCTCAGCAGTAAGGCAGCTTGTCTACAGCTACAGCGTCTTGTAAATTTGAAAAAAATTAACAACAAGAAAAGATCAAAACAAATGCAGGAAAATGATCATGTTTCTATTCACAACAACAACAAGCCTAACCTTATTATTAAATTTTTTACTGAGTAAGTTTCACTCCACAACACTTTGCTTGTTTTGTCGCACTGACTCAGTTTGTGTTCTCCAAGCAGCATCTGAGCCAATTATTCTGGTAGCCCTCCTGCTCGGCGGCTCACGGTGGCCGTGGTTTGACAGCTGCTGCAGCCAAAGAATCACTCTAGTCCAGGTCACAAGAAGGAGGTTAATCCTCTTCACACCATCCCGACTTTCACTGGTACTGGTGAGATTGGTAATTATCACTAACAGATGTCAATCTGAAAAGTACAAATTTAAAAACATTTTTTCTTTAACATCAGCCCTGTCAGATCTTTCATCAGATCTTTGTCTCCAAATGCTTTTGTATAGTTTCTATTTTGTATTCTTTTTTATTCTAGTTTTTATAAACCTGTTATTTATTATTTTACCTCTACACTTATCTGTACTTACTGCTGTCATTGTGCTGCTGCAACAAATTTCCCAGCAATAAAAGGTTTATCTTATCTTATCCTGTGAAACACTGATAGATATGCTACATTTCTGTTGGCCATTTTGGAATAGGACATGATTATGGAACAAAAGGAAGTTTCCTGCATCTTTATAAGCAAACTGTCTCTATGTAGGTGTGAAGGACAAGGAATAATTTGAATATTATCCCTTATTGTCTTTTATTGAATACAGCAATTATACAGTTCTTTCGGTCTGTAGTTACTAAAAAGGAGAACTATATATGCAAGATGTGGTCAGAAAATGTTTTATTTAAGAATAACTATGTAACATTTGATTTAGCATAATTTTATGGTTATCTTTATATTAATTGTGTTCCCATCATGCACCACTGTAGGAGTGAAACCCATACTGCTCTGAAGCATAGTTTCCCTTAGGTCTGTGATTGCTTTACTTCCCCAATTTTTTTATGACATTTTTGTGCAAAATTCCTGTCCTTGACCGGTTACCTATCCATTATCATCATGCAACATCTTAAATCATATTGCATTTCTATTATATTTTGCTTTACTTTGTACAGGTACAACAAAGAACAACTGTATGAACTTTTTTGCACAAAGTAATTGATGAGATCTAGATCAATTATTTATGTATAGCATTCTATTATTTGCCCACACTGCCACACAAAATTCACCCAACATCACACTTATTTTCAACACTTTTCAAATTTGATGAAATTGGAGGAAACATTTTCATATTTTTGAGGGACACAAATGAAAACTGGGCACCACAAAACCCTCATTAATTAGATAGAGATCATTTTCAAACTGCTGCAGAGTCATGTACCCATCACAGTGTTTTCTTTAGGATATACTCGGTGCTACAGTACAAATAAACAATTTTCAATGCCACATATAATTTATAACTACGTTTAACGGCTTGGTCACAAAAACCACAAACTTTTAAGGATTTTCAAGTCAGCTGTGAGGCATGTTAACAGGAAAAGTGCACTCAGAAATGCAACAAGAAAGACTCCAGAGGTGAAAAGTCAGTGTTAAACGTCTCATATTACAAGTTACTAAGTTAATATCCTTGTAGCATCACTCATTGGAAACCCTGTCAACAGTTGCCTTAGTAATACCTGAATGCAGTTTGCTCAACTAACTTATTGACTGCACCTGAGTAAACTTTGAAGTCAGTTATGGGCATGATAAAAACGTCAACCGGCTGTGAGGAAGTTTAGCTAGTTAAGCTAGTTAAAAGAGGATATTCATAGGAAAGTGATGGGCTATGCTAACCGGGCTAATTTCCCAGCAGGCGTGTTGGGAGGAAACGGTTAGTCGGGATTGCTGTTGGCTAACTTCATCCTAAAAAAAAAAAAAAACTAACGTCATGTTTAATAAAACAGAGGAAGAGGAAACAGTTTTAACACTGTTGGCTGAAATCACTCACCAAAGTCTCCGAACTTGGGACGACAGTTGGCTCCGTTTCCAACTGAAATTCGGTGATTAACTGAACGCGGGTGCGAAATAAAACTTTTACAACATTTCTCCGGTAGTCGCGTCGCGGTTCCCTCGCAGGTACAGTATCCTTTCCAGAAAAGATAGATGAGCAGTTAGCTGACTTAACTAGCTTGACGATGCAGTGGGTTTGTTTTATTTCCAAGCAGCATCGGGAGAGTTTGTGGCTTAACTTTTACAGGGTCCGGCGGCTGCTTTGTGTCCTCTGCCGTGTCTATCATCCTCCTCTGGTTTGTAGCGGATTTTGAAAAGCGGCTGATAGAGGAAGGGGCGGTGACCGGGAGCCTGCGAGGGCCTGACTGGCCACAGCCTGGCCCTCTGTGGACCAAACAAGTATTGGTAAATTAATATTAGACTGCCCTGCTTTAAAAGACAACGACATGTTCCTATTATTATCGGTATTATTAGGTCTTTTTGACTGTTATGCTCTGTATTCATTTAGCCATAGTCAGGCATCAGTGGTGGAATGTAACTAAGTACATTTAGCTACTCAAGTACTGTACTTAAATACAATTTTGAGGTACTTTTCTTAAGTATTTCCGTTTTATTCTACTTTATTTCAGTGGAAAATATTGTACTTTTTACTGCACTACATGTGTTAGACAGCTGCAGTGACTAGTTACTTTTCAGATTAAAATTTAACATAAAAAAACATGATCAGCTTATAAAATAGAACACATTGTAAAAGATTAAACCAGTGGCGTCCAACCATTTTCACTTGTGACCTAAAAATCAGTGTCTAGTTGTGTCTATTGTTTGTTTCAGATGATTATGAGTTGTTAGCCCCCCTCTAAACTTCTCACATGGTTTCACTTCAATAACTGTTTGAGGCTCAAAGAGGTTAAATGATACAATATTTTACAGAAAAATCAAAGATTAGAGAAAAGTCCAAAAACTGAAAACATTGATTTGTGTATCAGAACATTTTTTTCTTCTTCCCTCTCCTGTTAATCCCCACTCATATTTATCTGGTGACCCTTTATAGGGGCCCGACCCCTAGGTTGGGAACCACTGGACCAAACTGTATATAAAGTACTTACAAGTTGTAACTTACAACTAGCTCCAGCTCAAGCAGCATCAGTATTAATAATGTTATTTATCATATCAGTCACAGGGGCTTATTTTCTGCAAACGAGTACTTTTACTTTTAATTCTTTAAGTAAATTTAGCTTATAATACTTTTACTTAAGTAGAATTTTAAATGCAGGACTTTTGCTTGTAATGGAGTATTTTTACTTTTAGGTATTGGTGTTTTTTTGTTTGAATACTTTTTCCACCACTGTCAGGATTATGATCTTGAAACTGTAGGATCCACCCATCCTTGGACATAGCTACCCCTATGTTTATCTTGCACAAGGAAGTGAAAATATGTGGTCCCATATGACAGAGCAAAGTGTGTACACTCCACACAAAAAGCTGTAGGCTATTTACTCAAAACATTTTACACTGTACAGAGTTTCATCATTTGGGATAGGACAGCTGCCATAACTTTGAGAAAGTTTCTCATCTTCCCTCTTTAGTGCCATTCTTTGGTCCCTGGACCACTTGTTTGCAAATGTACTCTCATGACCTGATCCTGGCAGTGCTGGAAGAAGTATTCAGATCCTTTACTTAAATAAAAGTACCAATAAATACTCAGTTACAAGTAAAAGTCCTGCAGTCAAAATCATACTTTTGTAAAAGTACAGAAGATTGTCAATACTGATACATCAACAGCATACTGTTGTAGCTGGTTGAGGGGGAGCTAGTTTTAGTTGGAGTACTTTATACTCTGATACATTTATTTGACAGCTGCAGATACTTTGCAGATGAAGATTTTACACACAAAACACATGATCAACAAACAAAATATGCATTGTTATAAATTAAATTACCCCAAAGTATATAAAGTACTTAAAATTAACTCCACCTCCACCAGCTGCAGCATTATTTTTTTTGCCTATATATCAATGCATCAATGATTATAATCCAATAATATAATATATTCTGGATTATGAGTACTTTTACTTTTGATAGTGAAAGTACATTTTTTCTGTGCTTCGACTTAAGTTGTTAAACTTATGAATGCAGGACTTCTACTTGTAACAGAGTACTTTTACGTGTGATATCACTACTTTTACTTAAGTAAAGGTGGGTAAGAAGTATAATTTTAAATATATATTATAAAATAAACATGAAAAAAAGTAACCATTTGAACATCTATTGTGTTAACGTCAAAGAACTTCAGTACCCATAATGCCTTGCAGTGCACTGTGGTGACCTGTCAGCTGGGTGTGTCCTGTTTTGTTGTTTGGAGTGGCATTATATACATGGTAGGGGCACTTGTATCACCAAATGTTTGTTCCCATGTAGGTTTTACTATATTTATTTGTTTGTAGACTGTTGCACATCACACATGGTTAATCCCACGTCCCTTAATGAGTTTGCAGTTGCTTTTTGTAACATATTTGTGTCCTTTGTTGTCATGCTACTTGTAAAAAAGAAAAAAGGCTTTTGCGTCTTTGGACATGCATTATACTTTTATCAGTAGCTTAAGTAGCTGGCACAATTTCTTAACATTTCATTAACATGTTTGAATCACTGTATTTAATGTGAACCAATAGCAGCAGAGGATACGATTAGTCTCAGTTGAACGTTGACCTCTTTTCTCTGTATTTCACAAGACTCTTGTTAGGAGGAGAGCTCTGCTGGATTCTGCCTCAGTTTCAAGATTGAAACAAGGAAAAGGGAACGCACTGTTTTGGACAGCGGGGCAGATTTTGTTGCTGCAGGAGGGGAATAATTTCACCTGAGGCAAGAATGAAGAGAGCTTTGTTATTTCTGATCACTGTCTATGCCTCAGTGCCCGTCATTCTCTACCTGTTCCCCTGGATACTCGGCCATGCCATATTTTCTCACTTGTGTAAGTAATGTGTGTTTCCAGTCCAGAGTGTTTATTCAATGTACCATCAACATTTCTATATTTTAAATGCCATACACAATAGCTGTTTGTTAGAGCGACACCAAATGGGTCATACGCAGTGTTGTGGTTACTTTGGGAAAATATTCTTATTCTAATGTTTATGCAGAAACACACAGTGCATTAAACTGAAGTAGCTTGTTGGCCAAGTACTGTGTTGTAGTTACAAGGAGAATTATGTTATTGTATGTTGTCACACACTATTCTCATTATGAAAATGATATTCATTTAGATGTGTTAAGATTCAATAAATATACGAGACCCATAAACCTACAGAGATCCACAGTTTGATCATATATATTACGCTGGGGTCACAAACATATTTGTATTTTACGTATAGCAAAATAAGTGGAGTCCTGAGATCGGTCCTTACATTTCCAAAACATATTATATATTCAGCCTGAACTGCAGAATAAACAATAGAGTTTGCCTGACCCATTTCTGCTGGGTTCTCAGCAGCATAACAAAAAAGCAGTGCGTTACTGTAACAAAAAAAACAAAACAATGTGGGACGTAGTGACAAAAACAGATGACAATAACTGCGTTGTTCCACAGATTCACCTCCTCGAACAATATGATACGATACAATTAGATATGATAAAATCTGATTTGATATGAAACAACTAGACAGTAGTAAGGTTTGACGACATGGGTGAAATCAGTATTATGATATTAATAGGAACATTTGTCTGATATCTATCACTGTATATATGTCACAACATGGCAAATGTATGCCAAATTACAAATAAAATAATCAAATTATTGTTCAATGTTCCACTGTTAAACAAAAACTGTAATAACACATTTTTCTTAGTTATAGATTACGATTTACTTGGAATAACTCATTCTGACAACATAATTTTAGGGTAAGGGATAGGATAGATATGATACGATACAATATGATACAATATGATACAAAACAATTCAGTACAATACAATTCGTTATGAAACGATATGATATGATTTGATACGTTACGAATTGACACATTACGATACAGTATAATATGTTACAATACGATATGACAGAAAAAATTTCAGTGCAATACAATTTGTTACGAAAGGATATGATCTGATTCAATACGTTACGATACAATATGATCCAATGCAATACGATATGATACAAAACAATTCCATACAATAAAATTAGTTATGAAACGATACGATTCGATACGATTCAATATGATTTGATATGATACGATACGATACAACACGATACGATGCGATTCGATACAGTCTGATACAATAATATACAATGCAATGTTACAATATGATAATATAATGCAATATAATGGGATACACTATGATGTGATGTGATAAAATACTACGCGATAAACAAAAATCATACTGACCTTGTGTGCTCTTATCTGCTGCAGTGAGGTTTCCATTCTTTGTGGATCTTGGCAGACCTGAAGACGTGCTGAACCACACATGCAACTTCTACCTCAGCACAGATGAGGGTGTCTCAGTGGGTGTCTGGTAGGTCATTTGTGGAGTCTTGTTTTGTCCATTTGAGTACATCAGTACTTGAAAATACCCCGAGCACAGGCATATTCGGTGCAGGTGGCTGCTGAGTGAATAGGACCACAAACTTCTCATCTATCTGCACGAGACCACTCAAAAAAACCGACTGTATATCTTAAAACACAAGCGTATTTGTTTGTGCTACTCAGTCTTTCTCCTCCCTCGCTCTCTATCTTTGTGTCTCATAGGCATACACTCCCTGCCAGCCAATGGGAGGAGGCCGTGGGGAGAAGCCCTGAGTGGTACCAGGAGACTCTGGGAGACGGCCGTCCTGTTATTATCTATCTCCATGGCAACGTAGGGACCAGGTGGGATGAGAGCAGCAGGATAGGGACCCTTGAATTGATCCTAATGGAGTCTAGTGGGTATCACAGGCCCCGGGGTTTATCCACAGGCACAATGCAGACAAGGGTTTGTGAGTAAATGAGTCTGAAATCCACTTGTTTGTTTGTGTTCATTCATATTCGCATGTCATTTCTGCAGGGCCATACATCACAGAGTGGAACTGGTGAAGGTACGGTGTCTGCTCTAAAGCATTTTCAGTTTTGGTGAACAGTTTTGACTTTCAGCTTTAGATAAACTCTTGATTTTTGTGTGTTGCAGATTTTAAGTGCTGCAGGGTATCACGTCTTATCTTTAGACTACAGAGGTAAGATGCTTATTGTAGCTCTTCAAGTGATCCTTTTTCTGCCAAATACAACTCTAATTTTTTAATTTAATCTTAACCCTAATGTTTGTTTTTGGGGTCCTGGAGACCCAAGGCCCTCTTTAACAGCTCAAAATACATGGTTAACACTGTTTTATCAACTTAATACTACATGATTTGTCCTAATTTTATGAGAATTACTCATAAACATGATTTTAAACTGATGACGTTTCAGAAAATTACACATTACTTACAATCATGATTTTGAAGGTTTGTATGTCTTCTAATGAGGTTTCGGAGACTCCACTGGGGAGCCAAGTGAAGCTGGATTGACCAGTGACGCCCTCTACCTGTACCACTGGGTAAAGAAACAAAGCAGAGGGGGTCTCGTCTGTCTGTGGGGACACTCGCTTGGCTCTGGGTCAGTTTCGTCCACTGTCCATGACACTAATAGAGACAACTGAAAACACTGAGTAGAAGAAACGTGTAAAACCTACTCTTGTTTTTGTTTTCTTGTAGGGTGGCGACCAATACTGCAGTGAAAGTTCAAGAGCAAGGTAGGTTCAAGTCTTTAAAGGCCCTGTAGCCATATTAAACCCACACAGGTGATTTGAATTATTTTGGCTGATTAGACCTCTTCACAGGGCTGTGTGGGGGTGTAGAGACTGTTTGTTTTGTTGCACCTGAGCAGATGTCTAATCAGCCAGAATAACTCAAAACACCTGCGTGGGTGTGCCGGGCCTTTAAGGGCGGGCGACTGAAAATGACTGATCACAAGAGATGAAAAATCATGAACTATACTCTGCATTTCATGTCTAAATTATTCTGCAATACAGTATATTACAAGTCCATAAATATTGAAATTTTAATACACCATCCATCAATTTTTTAATATTTTTTGTCACTGTCTTTAATAACAGGGTCTGTTGTTGATGCTATAATCCTTGAAGCTCCATACACAAGAATCGGAGAAGTCGTAGCCAACCATCCGCTCACTAAGGTGAGGCCAGCTGTTACGTTTTTGTCTGCCTGCAGCCCCTCAGGGTGTTTACCAAGCCATGAAAATGTGTTGAACTTGTTTCAAAAGATACCATGTGCAAATACTAAGTGATGAACGACTTTTTTTTTGTTGATGTTTGTGGGAAAATAAATTAAAAAGAAATTACATGGAAGACAGTTGAGACAGTACAGAGGCTGAGAGACAGGAAAAACGGAGGAAAGAGAGGTGGGAGGACAGGACCGCCAAGCCACCAAAGCTCATATTTTACTGCACAACCCCTATTCAAGCTCAACTGCTTCATCTGAGAGCCACAATTACATGAAGTTTAAATGAATAAATATAGTAATAAGGCCTCAAATGAAAAAATCTTTATATTTAGATACAAATATCAAGACATGTTCACCATGTTGAAATCACACTGGTGACACGGCTCACTTAACACTTTCTGTATCCAAACTCTACTATTACCATCTTCTCTATCTTCTATATGAAATTAATAATTTTTAACTTATTCTCTACATCTGTACTGGGATACCTTCACAAAGTTGACTGATGTTAACCATATTCTGCAAGATTTGTATGTTATTGCAGTACACAGGAAACTGCAAAAATATTTCTACACAATTTGAACCCCGTGTCCTTCCAGATGTACATGTTCCTTCCAGGATTTGAGAGCCTGCTTTGGAACATATTGGAAATGAACAACATTGTATTTGCTAACGATAAAAAGTAAGTACACTTAAAAAAAAAAAGTGCTTATTTGTTGCTCTTATTCTACTTTTTGGTTTAGTTCCTATCCTTTGTCTTCTTTTAATAACTCAAATCCCTATGCAGAGAGCAGTGTGCAAAAGAATATGATAAAATGGCACTAAATAAATTTTATTCAGCTAACGACATCCATCTCTGACTGTGAATATATATTTTACAGTTTAAAGGCCTTGACCAGTCCACTTCTTATTCTGCATTCAGAGGATGACAATGTTGTACCTCATCACATGGGTCTGAAGGTACAGTAGGTCTTCGTGTGACTGTTTACATCATTTCCTTGCGGATGTCGCTGTCTCCTTTCTGAATTACTTTGCATTTTTTTTTGTCTCCAGCTGTACCAGATATCACTGCAGGCTAAGAAGAAATATAACACAGATGTTCGGGTTGAAATGATCTCCTATAGTGCAAATCTTGGATTCTCCCACGACAACATCTACTTAGATCCCAATCTGTCAAATGTGGTTGGGTGAGTTTTGTCAAAATATGATGTGAATTTTACATTGCATGTTATGCTAACGTGCAAAAACAACTTGTATCAGCCAATCCTGGTAAAAGGTTAGTCATTTTCATACACTGATTTACACTGAATACACTGGCAACTGAGTGTTTTACAATTAATGTGTCTTTCATTAAGTTCACTGTGTTTTTCTTGTAAATCGTGTCCATAAACTCAAATAAATGTAATATTCAATCTGTTTTGGTTGCAGGACATTTCTACAAAAGCTGAGACAGTAGATTGGCTCTCCCTCCTCCAGAGAAGTGGGTCTCTCATCTTCTAGTGTTGCTTCATAGATTTTGCCAAAAAAGAAAAAGACCCAACAGATTCCAACATGCAGATTTCTTTTTGCCACAAAATGTGTGTGTTCTAAAAACTGAAATAAAAGCATTTATTATACATGACAGAATACGTTTTTATTTCAAGACTGCATGGGAGAAAATACTGTAGAACGCTAAGTAGGTTGGGATCTTTTCTTAGCCAAGAAGTTACACTGATACAGATGCAAATAAATCTTAGGAATGGTTTCAGTCTGCCTGGAGTATAGACAGGCTTTGTCACTCAGTACATGCAGCATAAAGTCGCATGAACTTAATTAAAAATTCAGTTCAGTCAGCTGCAGTGTTACTGACATCCTACTGAATTCCTGAAATGCAGAAACCCCCACCAATCCTCAACTCTGTAAAATAACAAATGTGGCTCTGGCTTTACAAATGTAAAATATGCAGGGTTTGTACAAAGTCTTGAAAGTTTGGAAAATGCTTAATAATAACTGTTATGTTTTCAAGGTTAGGATATGCTTGAATTCAAATATACTCCTTGAAAAATGCTTGATTTTCAGCACAATCTGCTCATGCTCATGTAAACCAAACATCTTTTAATATTTAAAATGAAACGATCCCCTCGTCATATTTGTTTGTTGTTGTTTATAGTAACAATTTAGATGTGATGATAAAGGCTTTGAGAGTCTGGAAATGTTTGGTTTAGGTACCTTGAAAGTGCTTGAATTTAAAAGCTGTACGAACCCTGAATATGGAGTATGAAGTATTTGACCTCTCAGCTCTCCACACTGACTCTTGGTTCACTGTATGTGTTGGTGCTAAAGGACTGTAACAGACCATTTTTAAGTGCTTTGACAATAAATAAGTGTTCAGAAAAATCAAAACGTGCAGGTCTGATTTTTGAAACACCCAAAGTTCTTGACAAAGTCCAGTGAAGTTTTACTTGAAGGTTAAAGGCACAGAGAAGATTTGTAAACATAAAGGCAGCCCTTGGTTGGTAAGCAGCCTCACATTTTCTTCAGAGCTCTGGCTGTTTCCTCGATGGCCTCTCTCGGCTCATTCGGAGGCGGGATCTTCAGGTTGGTCGGCTCGACGCCCCACACCTCAGTGGCGTACTCTGTGATGGTTCTGTCGCTGGAGAACTTTCCTGTGGCAGCGATGTTCTTGATCACCATCTTCGTCCACTCCTTTGGATTCTTTTAGAGGAAAATAAAACGTGTTTATTATAGTTAGTTATTATTTCTATTATAGTTTTATTTTGTATTTCTGCTTCTCGTTTGTTGTCTTTGTGAGAATTCTTTTCATTTTTTTATTCCTCCTTGATCATTTTATATTTGTTACTAGTGTTTTATATTGCTTTCTTTGTAATAACTGTTGTAATAGCTGTTTTAAATGCTATATCAATATTATTATACAAGAAAAGACAAGAAAAAAGAAAGGAAAGGAAAAAGAAAACAAAGAAAAGAAAAGAAGTATGTCCTCTTGTGGTTGTCTAAAGTTTCAGTCACTTTTCAATTCATCTCATTAAGCGAAGCCCACCCAGCTGCCACAAACACGACTTGATCCAGGGGCCTGAACCACAAAGCAAGTTCAACTTAGTCTGGCTCTCTTTGGATTACCTAGCCTCACTGAACCTAACATTGGTCATCCTGGATAACTGGCATCACCAACTGGCTCTGTTAACTCTGGATTTTTCCAAGTGCATGCATGTGAAAGAGACGGGGGTTGTTAATTACATCAACATCATCAAAACCAGAGGAGAAGAAAAGTAGTAATCTGACTGAAATGTTGCATTTCTAATTTTTTTAAGGATTTAGTTTTCATTTCCAAGTATCATCACAAGGTTGCCTCATGTTATTCTGGGCTGCAGTGATGAAATAAGACTGTAAAAGCATCAACAAGGTCAGGAATCCTGTCGGGAATGCAGGTTAGCCGTGTTCTACCCCAGGTAAAAGTGAGCCAGCTTCGTGACACCGGAAAACCTGAGTTAAAGCCAAAGGTAGCTGGCTAGCCCACTAATCTCACTTTGTGGTACAGGTCCCAGGTCTGTATGAGGTAAATGTTACCTGATAGAGCTTGTTGACTTTCTCTTGGCATTTGATGTAGTCTTCAAAGTCTGCAAACACTTTAAAACTGAAGAGAGACAAGGGAGAATACATGAATCAAGTCTGACAACTTCAACTTAACAAAAAAAAGCCAAAAAGTGTACAGAAGTTTGACATCCATCATATTTTTGACATGACAGTATCAGCTTTTCTGTAACCTTTGCTTCTCAAATAAAACAGTTTTGGAGGTGGAATCAAATAACTTCAAGTAACTTGAACTGGACTACAGCATTTTGGAGCGGAAAGTAAAGTGTCTGTATGTTGCTCACCGGTCATGTTTGAAGAGCATGTCAGTGAGGTCTTTGAAAAGATTTGGATTTTTGGGGCTGAAAAATCCACTCGTGATCTCGTCCATCACTTGTTTCAGCTCTGGAATCTTCTTGTAGTACGACATGGCATCGTATCTAAAAAACCCACAAACATTAATATAGTTTTAACAACATAAAAAGAGCTATAAGGACAAATGTAAGGGATAAAATAGACCCCTTTACCCCTTTTTGTCCAGTTCAGCCACGTCCTCCACCCTCATGCCGAAGATGAACAGGTTCTCCTCCCCAGCCTCCTCGGCCATCTCCACGTTGGCCCCGTCCATGGTGCCGATGGTCAGAGCTCCGTTCAGCATGAACTTCATGTTACCTGTTCCTGAAGCTTCAGTGCCGGCAGTGGAGATCTGCTCTGACAGATCTGTGGCAGGTATCACTGAGGAACCGCAGAGTTAAATTTACATTTTTTGGTGAACTATCCTTTTCATTTGAGGAAGGTATTCTCCCAAAAATGGATAATATTTTGAAATGAAACCCTTCAAATGAGAATGTGTGTTATGGACACTCATAAAAGGGTCAACAACATGTGCAGGTGTTAAAAAAGTTGACCCAATGGTACCTTTCTCTGCTAGAGAGACCCTGTAGTTCTCCAGGTAGATGACCTTCAGCTTGTTTCCCACCACAGGGTCATTGTTCACCACACCAGCCACTGAGGTGATCAGCTTGATGATCATCTTCGCCATGTGATACCCAGGAGCAGCCTGCAGAGGGCGACAGTGGATGACTTAGTGTAAAACAAAAGTATCTCACCACTCTTGGCCTGTTTATTGAACTTTATCTGTGTTGTCCTGTCTGCTGAGCTGGTACCTTTCCCCCGATGATCACTGTTCGTGGTACAAAAGGTGCATTGGGGTTCTGTCTGATGCCTTGGGAAACAGAAAAGGACACAAACTCTTCAAAAGTGATGCAGTTTTAACAAAAACTATAGAAATACAGAAATATGAACACATTTCTCAGGTCTCTGCTCTGTTGATTTTAACATACTATGACTTCTCTGCAGATCGCTCAGTGGGTTAGGATCTAATTTAATGTCATATGAAACCAGGAAGTTGCATTTTGCTTCATGCTACACACACATGGAATAACCTCCTGGTTGATTTTAGGCACTCTCCAACTGTGGTCATGTTTAAATCAAAATGTTTCCTATTATTGGAATTTTATCCCATGGTTTTCCAATTTTTTGCTCACATTTAGTATATGTCTTGTTGTTGTTGTTTTTAGCCATGCTAGTGGTGTGGCTTGCATGATGGCAGTGTGTGTTTTCGTACTTCCAGCGACTGGATGGATTGCCATTAAATTTCGTACAGACATTCATGCTCCCCAGAGGATAAATCCTACTGACTTTGGTGATCCTCTGACTTTTCATCTAATTTCACCATGAGGTTCACTTTTGTGGTTTTGAGTGAAACTATCAGATGGACTGCCATGAAATGTGGTACAGACATTCATGTTCCCCTCAGGATGAACTGTAATAACTCTTGACATTTCATCTAGCGCTGTTATCACGATAAAATATTTTATTTGTCCAATATTTCAGTTTAAGACCAAATACCCACAAAACTAATGACACTGCCATCAACCTCAGCTGTACTTCATGTTTATTGCTATTAGCAAATGTTAACATGCTAACATGCTAAACTAAGATGGTAAACTTTGCAACCATTAGTACAGAGTACAGCCTCACAGAGCCGCTAGCAAGGCTGTAGACTCTTGTTTTGTGATGGATCTGTCCTTACTCATTAATTTATGTCTTATTCGGTAGTTTCTTCATCTCTTATGCAATTTAAGGACATTGAATTGCCATTTTCTATGAATTGTACTATAGAAATATATGGCATATTTGCTCCCAAGAAAGGAAAAGGTTTTAGATGCAGGGAAAGTCAGCATCAACATAAATTGCATGTTGCATAAAACAGAACTGCTGATGAAACTGCTTTCCTGTTTATCACAGTCTGATGAATGCATGGAAAATCCCCACTCTTGATTTAAATGGCAGATGCATCTCATTCTTAGTGTTTGTTTTAACTTGCTCAGAGCACACGTTGGGTGGGAAATCTTCTACATCAGCAAGTCAGATTGTGTCATGTAAAATAGCAGTCACAAGGCCCTGTGATGGCTTGTGAAACCTTCACTTAGTAATGAGTAATTTCACATACGGTTGTACATGACGATGATGTGCAGGCAGTTGAGGAGCTGCCTCTTGTACTCGTGGATTCTCTTCACATGGACGTCAAACATGGAGGATGGGTTTATTTTCACCCTGTACTCTTTCTCCAGGTACTGGGCGAATTTCACCTTGTTGTCCTGTGAGAAAATCAGAAATACGTGACTTGGCAACAAAGGAGTTATTCATTGAGGTGAAGTTGCTGAATCACAGATGCGGCCTGTCCTGACACGTACTGACTTTAAAGGTGCAAAAGGCAATGCTGCAATGCGCAAATAAATCTGACTGTAATGTCTTTGCCTGCAATGACGCGCAGAAATAACAAACAACTAAGAGGACATTTAGAACAAAGCCTCCAATATGCATGTATGGCAACATCATGCAGTCATTAGTGTAACATAAAATCAAGAACCAATATGCTATTAAAGAATTTAGCAATTTATCATATGTTTTTTTATTTAAATCTTAATTATTTCCCCCTGTGTGGTGGTGTAAATGTAGTGGAATAGAGGTATAATAGCTTAAAATGGAAATACTGAAGTAAAGTAGTATCTCATAATTACACTTGAGTACAGTACTTAGTTACTTTCTACCACTACTCTACCTGTTTCACTTTGGAGACATCACGGATGAGGGCAGCATTGTCAACAAAGTCATTCAGCTTCTGTAGCTGGCCGAGGTCCTTCACATAATCCTCCCCAATGACCTAAAAGAGATATTAAAGGTCACAATAAAATGTGTGCAAAACAAACTGACAGCGTTTACTACACTCCACCTCATATATATTTGGAACACAGGCTGTAAAGGACTCAGGAGAGAAAGCTATGCCAAGATTCGATCACACGACAGCTGGGGAATATATTGTTGAGGATTCAGGGGTCTTAACTACTACAACAACTCTTGGCACTCAATCATTTATTTACTGCTCAGGCAGCTCAAACAGACCTCAGCTATAAGCTCAGCCAGTCCGGGGTTGCAGAGCAGCAGCCAGCGTCTGGGAGTGATGCCGTTGGTTTTGTTTTGAAACTTCTCTGGTTCTAGTTCGTTGAAATCACGGAATCTGTACAAGAACAATGGGAGGAACTTAATTTGGTCTGTGAGGGACAAAATAATGGAAACATCTAAATAGTGTACATATTGGTATCAGGTAGTTAAAGACTACTTTGGTTTATGACCAAGTACCTGCAGCCTCAGCTGTACTTTGTGTTTAGTGCTAGTTAGCAAATGTTAACATGCTAACAGGCTAAGATGGTGAACCTGCTAAACATTATACCTGCTAAACATGAACATGCTGACATTAGCATTTAGCTCAGCCTTAGTGCAGCCTCACAGAGCTAGCAGGTCTTGTTAGCCATTGGTTTCCATTCATTTCTAAAAACCAATTAGCAGACACTTAAAACTTGCTTGAGTTGTGAACATCAAGTGTGCATTTAATTTTGTCAGTGTTACATTACTGTAACATAGCAATGTAGTTAAAGTACAGATTAATTTACAACATAACAATAACGTTTATGATAAATTAAAAATGAATGCATGACTTGATGTTTACTGTGATGGATGACACAACTCAAGCAAGTTTCCCATCATACGGTTATTGTTCAGAGAGGTGATGATTCAATCCTGTGGTCTTCTATGAGGCCACCTTCATGTGGTGTTTAGCAACTATTGTTTAAATAGTTTGCCTATCTGAGCTATGGAGCTTTGTTGTCATTTGTTGTCATGGTATTTAAAATGTTTGTCACTTTTTTTTATGACCAATGGAGCTATAGCTTGGTCTTAGTAGCCAATAGTATTTCCATTATTTTGGACACATGTTTTGAAGCTGTGTGTCATCAGCAGAAGGCTTACGTTTCAGTCTTGATGATGTTGGAGTGTATCTCAGCAACTCCGTTGACAGCGTGAGATCCCACGATGCACAGGTGCGCCATGTTCACCCTCTTGCATCCATCCTCTTCAATCAGAGACATTTTCCTCAGTTTGTCCATGTTGTTTGGAAAGAGAGCTGCAATCCTCTGCAGCAACAAAACAGACACACCTTTAGGATATCAGATTCATGTGTCACGGGTGTGTTCGGTCAGTAAAAAACATTAACGTCTTTCTCTTTTTGCAGTGTTTAAGCCACGGCACGTACATCGAGGTGGACCTGGTTGATCTGGTAGATGATCTGCAGGTGTCTGGGCAGGAGCTTCTCCAGCAGCTCCACAGGCCAGCGCTCCAGAGCCTCGGGGAGGACTGTGTGGTTGGTGTAGGCAAAAGTGCGCCTGGTGAGGTCCCAGGCCTACAGAGGAGGGGGCAGTTTATTTTTTGACACTTGAGCCTTTGTAGTTAATTACTTATAAACAATGCAACCTACTCAAAGTCTAAATCTCTCCTTCTTTCTAGCTATCATCCCTTCTTCCCTCCATAGCTGCGCTACATCATCAACAAACTACCTCTGCATGCCTGGATGTTATTTCTTAACCTGGCTGACAACTTTCCCCATTGCACAGGAACATTATGCAACACAGACAGTCCGTTCTGTTTTATTTGTCAAGCGCTGTGTGGTTTTCACCTCCTTTATGCTACTTGCTTGTAGCCTTAAGCACTTGTTTTAAGTCACTCTCAATAAGCAAAGTGGTTGAATTCAAATCAACCAAATCTGACTCTCACCCACCGTTTCCCAGTCAAGTTTCTCAATGTCCACAAAGATTCTCATCAGCTCGGGGATGGCCATGGCCGGATGAGTGTCATTCAACTGGATGGCGACCTGCAAAACACGACATTCTGTAGAGACACTGTTGTCACCTTCTTATTGATTTCACCTCCTATAACTGAATGACAGGAGAGTCTGCTGTATGAGGTGTTGGTTCTGTGATTTTACAGTTCTGTTGTGGGTTGTTAGCTTTACTTCTGTTCTACTTTCAGTGTTATTAGATGGAGGATTAAAGAAGCAGCTGTGAAACGCTGAAAGGAAGAACACGGGGCTACAGGTGTGTAATATCTGAAATACCTTTGAATTCAAGACACAAATTGCATAAGATTAGCCTTTGCATAAAACCACAATATTACATCTGCAGGGCTTCTCACTCGGCAGAGATTCCTCACCTGGTGATATGAAACATAATGTCTGCAGCTGCTGTAACACATTTAGTTTTCAGGCCAATAACGCATTTGACATAGCAGCAGAGGTAATGCACGATCTCTTCAGCCGATGTTTCTGTTGATTCTCGGCTCTATTTTACTCTTTTCTAGTTTGAAAACACAATGTCATTGTTTGAGTAAGTTACAGGCCTTAAATCAGGAGGACAAGCTTGTGCCACAAATTTGTATAAGAAAGATCTTGTTGCAATTGCCACCTGATCCCCTCCGGCCAGTAACTGATGTTAAGAAAAGAAGTGAAGTAACATACATCATTTCCATTATAGACACTCACTTCTTGAGCTTCTCTGCTCCTGCTAAATGACTGATTTTGAAGCTTACTTTGTCTGGAAAGCTCTCGAAGGAGGTTCGGCCGGGGGTGCCCTTCTTAGTGGTCTTGAAGCGGCGGATGATGTCTTGGAGTGTGGCCGCCACAACAAAGTACTCCTGCTTCAGACGAAGTTCTTTTCCTTCAAAGAACTACATCATAGAGGAGAGGAGAGACCACAGAGATTTTAGTACAGTAGACATTTTTTGGACAGAACAGATTATCAGTGTGTTGAACACTAGAGAAGAAAGTATGCATTTCCTGTGGAAGAAGATGACCTTGTGATGCAAAATGTTCAGGCAGCATTGGGAGTATATATCAGTATAATTTTGCATTTTGCTGCATAGACACATCGATATGTGCTTAATGACAAAATATTAACTTACATTGTCATTGGGGTAGAGAACACGGGAGATGTTCTCCGCCAGATTTCTGTCCAGAACAGCCTGGATGTAATCTCCAACATTAACTACAGACAGGTGAAGTACATTTTAGTTCCAATGATATGATATTTTACACATATTTTGTATTATAGTGCTTGTAATTTAAAGTCAGAAATGAAACTCTGCAGGAGAAGAAACTGCAGAATTTGAGCTATTTTGCACAACACAGACATCTTTTCACAAGGTGCCAGTGTTGCAGCAGTTTCCTTCTTTTTCTTGCAAAGTTTTTCTGTTGAAACCTAAAAGGAAATGCAGGGACTGTTTTGCAAAAGTGGGTTTTACATTAGAAATGATCAAAATTGCCTTCAGCACTCACAGTCTCTCAAGTTAAAGTCGTTGGGGGCACGGGCGGACCACAGCCTCATGGTATTTACAGTGTTGTTCATGTAGCCGGGGATGGGTGTGTCGTAAGGCATCGCCAAAACCACCTGCACAGATTAAAGTGAAAACACAGAGTCAGCAGGAAGACACAACAGCACAATCAACTCATGAAAACAACTTGAAATAAGTTTGCATTAAAACATTTTCACGTTTCCCAGCAGGATTCACATGTTTATAAAGGCCTGCAAAATAAAAGCCTGTAATCTTACCCAGGGGCAGGTTTACAAACTTTTAAATGTGAGTAAAAAAAATTAAGACTCACATGTTAAGCCCTGGTTCTTGGCAATAATAGTGTAAAGTGTATACTATTATGCCAAATAAACTACTTTAAATGTACTCTAACATTAAATAATATCAATAAATAGCTGCTGTTTGTTACTCAAAATAGCCATGGATAGATTATGAGACAAGAGGCCCCTGGACACAGACATGTAAAGGGGCCCCCAACCCTCCTACATAGGAGCAAGACACCCAGACAAATGGCTGCATCCTTTGTGGTCATTTTGTGTATCTTTGTAGATGTTTTGTGTCTCTTTGTGGTCGTTTGATTGACTTTCTTTGTTAACAGGCACTTCACACAGAGGCTCTGGTCCTGGGGCCCCTGTCTGTACCTGGTGGGGCCTGTTCAAGTAATCCATCCATGATACTAATAAGCCAACTACCTATCACCCTCTGACTCCGGTAAGGGGGGCGCCCCTGGCTACCCCTCTGGGCCCGCCCCTGACCTCACCTATCAGTACCTGCTGTAATCTATACATATCTTCAGTACCTGAGTGTCGACCCATTTGGAGCCATCTCTCGTCTCCTCTACTCGTCCATAGAAGTGAACTGGCAACATGTACTCAGGACGTGCTTTCTCCCACGGGTTTCCATGCCTCAGCCAATCATCTGCTTCCTCCACCTACAACAGGTCAGTCCAGGGCAAAGACAAAAAGCTTTAATATGATACAACATGTTGGAAATAGCAGCGGTCCAGAGAGGAAGAAGAGTCATTGAGCGAGACACTAAAACTCCACCTTTTCTGACCTCTGAGCTCTAGACTGAGGTAAGAAAAAAAGGATTTCCCTTCTGTGATTAATCAAGTTATTACAATGTTATGTCAAGCCCAAACAGATCCATGATTAGATTACATTTTGTGTGAAATGCAGAATAAAATGCATCAAGTTTCACTACATTTACTGTCCACTAGCAGCAGGGATTAAACGTATAGGTTCATCCACCCCAGTGAAAAAACACTGAGCTTAAATCCAGTTCAGTGTTCAGAAGTACATGTTTACACTGAGGGTTTGAACAGCAAATAACCAGCAGAATTCAAAAGGGCAAAAGCCTTTCGTTTGGGGATCTCTTATCACAAGGTACGCAATGTTTTTTTTGTTTTTTCAACCAAAACCAGCTTTTTTTCCAGGAGTTTGCATCACTGCTGTGTTGCTGAAACGGTGCAGACGACAAGCCTTACTGTTACAAGGTACTGTTAATGATTAGCTTGTGATGTATTCTGACCTAATTCATTTCTACTTTGGCCCTGCTCCACTTTGACTCCTGACAGCATGAACATGTTTCAAAGTAAAAGATAAGAAAGGACCTATGAACTCTAGAGAGAGAAACTGGTGTGTTTGCAGGGAGACATCTTGTCATTTTAGGTCAAATTAAAGCTTATAAGACTGTATGTTGAAAGTTAAAGACTGTTTTGATGAACTGAAATTTGTCGAAAATACGTTTTTTTTGTCTGCAGTTACCTGCCAGCCGTCTCTTATCTTCTGGTTAAAGATTCCATATTCATATCGAATGCCATAACCGTACGCTGCAAGACCCAGGGTGGCCATCGAATCCAAGAAACATGCTGCGTGCAGAAAAAAAACCCCTTCACAATTAGACACAAAATCAAAATATAAACTTTATAGTGCTGAATTGAGAAATAAAACTGCAGTTCATGGTGCCGGTGGGGGTGAAATGTTCATTTACACATCCTGTTACAACATTTCTGTGGCTGGAAGTTGCTTCACAGAGGTATTTGATGGACAACTGCCAAAATAGCCTAGCAATTATAATGGAGTATTGGAGAAGTGTTTGCATGCAAAAATGTCTGGTCTCTGACTCATTTAGCGTCAGTTTGAAAGCAGTATTTTTCCTGTAACTTTCTCTGTCTCCCTCAGGTTCAAACACCTGCAGCCTTTTACCTGCCAGTCTGCCCAGACCTCCGTTCCCCAGACCTGCATCCTCCTCCATCTCCTCCAGCTCCTCCATGTCCAGGCCGAGCTACAGCAGAAGGAAACATAAAAGCCTACTGTTGACATTTTTGTGAAAAAGCAAAAGGTTATCAAAACAAGCACAGTCAACATGTGCGTTTGTGCTTGTTGTTGCCTCTGTTTCCTGTAAACTTGTGTCTGACCTGGTAGATGGCTTCATCGCAGGCGTTCTGCAGCCCCAGGTTGATCATCGTGTTTTGGAGCGTCCTGCCCATGTAAAACTCCAGAGACAGATAATACACCCTCTGGACATGAGAGAAAAAAAATCAGAAACATCGTGTTTCTTTGCACAGACTACATCTTTTCAGACACTTTATAGATCAAAAATGAATAGCAAATAAATATTTGTGATAGACTTTGTTTGATTGTGGTTTGAAGGTGCAGACAATGCAGTGTAGAGCTGAGCAGCAAATGAATGAAACTGGAACAAGCAAACACTTTCCTGCACAAAACAGCAGCGTAAACATGATGCAATGGCCTAAAAATACTGTACTTCTTGGAAATCTGGAAAGTTTTATGCAACAGAAAAACATCGCACAAAACTTCTTCCCATAAAAACGTGTCAAAGAACATGCTCTTTGGAATAAATGTGTGGCTTTCTTTCACAAACAAACACAAACCATGCAGGCAGAAATTATTTGAAACGCAGTTTAAGTGAGCAGAACATATTTTATTTGTACTGAAGATAGAATATGTGTTCAGAACAAGGAACAAGGAAGTTTCAAAACAACTTTCAAAGTCATCTGCATGTGAAATATGTATATATTTAGTCTGTTTTTGGATAGTCTGAAACTTATATCAAACCCTAGCTTCAAGTCTATATGCAATATATTTTTGCAGTAAACGTTTGTCAGGCATTTTAGATGAATATTATCTGTATTTAGAGATATTTTGTAATGTTTTGCAGCTGAATCATACTCTGAAGTATATGTGGAGTGTATATTTACAGTGTGAGATAAAGTTTAGCTTCACATTGACACTGAAACCTCTGATCTTTACCTTTGGGTCTGCTTCATAGTAAAACTGCTGTGTTCTGATCCATCTCCCCACCAGGTGATCCCTCACAGTGTGAGCCAGGGCAAAGTAGTAATCCCTGGGTGTTGCAATGTTTCTGTCTTTCACCAGGGTGAAGTGCAGGTGACGATTGAAGCCCTTCTTCAGCTCTGCAACATTCTCCACTCCCACAATCCCCCTGATGCTGATCTGCTTGCGCTTCTCCTGGTCGGTGAGAGGTGTCGCCATGCTGGGTGGGCAGGTTTTGTCCTCGTCCTGGCTGGAAGTGAAGTTGAGAGGTAAGATGGTGGCAGTTTTTCTTGCAGCAGTCTCCTCCTTTTGCTGCTTTTCATTGGTGAGTGCAGGGGGAGGGTGTTCCCCCGGCCAGCCCCTGCTGAGCTGCAGAGCTGAGCAACAGGAAGAAGGTGCACAGAGAGACTACAGATATGAAGGACTGACTCATATTTTCTCTTAAGTTCATTCAAATTGATGATAGCTATATGAAAACAAAATATTCTTATTCATATTCTGACTTTTTGTTTGCCATTTAACATTTGACCCATTTTTAATAGATAGAAAGTCTATACATTCTATATTCACCCTGTTAGAAGTTTCTATGTTTTATTGTTTAACAACAGTTAATCAAAGTATTAAATGTGGCTTTTTTTGACACTGATCAACAGAAAAAGACCCTTTGATGTTAAAGTGAAAACAGATCTCCACAAAGTCATCAAAAGTAATTACAAATATAAAATACAAAATACTTGTTTGCATAAGAATTCACCCCCTTTAATAGGACACCTGTGTACAGTCAAGGGGTTTCAGTTGATTGCAGTATCTGTATCTGGATGCTCCAGTTTTTGGTTGAGTCAGTATCGTGGCAAAACCTCCACCATGAAGACAAAGAAACCCTCCATGCAACTAATTTAAAAGGTGATTGAAAAGCACAAGTCAGAGGGTAGATTAAAAAAAAATTCCAAATCACTGAACATCCCGTGGAGTACATTTGAATCAATCATTAAGACATGGAAAAAGTATGGCACATTAGAGAGAGACAGTGCACACATCAACAGTTGTCTGGGTGCTTCACCAGGTGTAGCTTTATGAAAGAGTGTCAAAGAGAAAGCCACTCTTAAAAGTACAGTTTGTCAGCTGGAAGAAGCCATCATACTAAACGCCAAACACAGAGGATGTGCTGCCAAACACTGCACATGTTGCTGTCCATTGATTGCAGGGTTGGGTTCGGCCCCTGGCTGTTCTCTGCATGGTAGCTCGCTGCCATTGTTATGTGTGAGCGGGTGAATGAGAGGCGAAGTGAAAAGCGCTTTGGATAAAAGCTCTATACAAATGCTGTCCATTTGGCATCATCGTAAACATAGCAAGGGATGCTTCTCTGCAGCAGGCCCTGGAAGGCTTGTGAGGGTCAAATGAATGCAGTAAAATACAGGAGATACAGGAGGAGAACCTGATGCAGTCTGAAAAGAAACCTTTGACTTTGTGTCTGAACTTGAAAGAGGCTGTTCACTCATGATCCCCAAACAACCGCACTTATACCTGTTTTGAGTCCAGATGTGCAAAGCTGATGGAGACCTATTGACACAGACTCTGCAACTGCTGCCAAAAGTGCATCTACTAAATACTGACTTGGAGGAGGTGAATACGTATGCAAAGTATATTTGTTATTAATTTAGATCACTAGAGGTTTGTTTTTACTTTGACATTAAAGGGTGTTTTTCTGTTGAGCAGTGTCAAAAAGCCACATTAAATCTACTTTGATTCACTGCTGTGAGACAATAAAATATTAAAACATCTATAAACAGATAGATAGATATTCCAGGCAACAAAAGACCTTGTTGACACCTATTTATTGAATATTCACACATACAAAAAAACACAGAGGCTCATATTACACTTCAGATCATCATAATAATAGCAGTAATATGGTAATGATAGACATATAATAATAACAATCATAATAATCATATTATGTTAAAATCATAGTAATAACAATGTTCATTTTATATTCATAAAATTCTTCATAGACATATTTCAGCATCACTGAAAATAATAATAATATCGAGTGATGACATTCCACCTCGGATCAAACAGGGCAAAAAGAATCAGTTTGTAGTTAAAATGAGGTTATAATGCAGGTAACACACACTCACACACACTCACAGTCACACACACATACTGTATGTATGTACATTTGGAGATATAACACCCAGTGTCGCCCAGCGACTGTATGTACGTTTTTAATAATTCATAAAAGTTTGATGAGGCTGTATGATAGACTTTAAATCATCCCCGGGTCTAGTTTAATGTCATTAAAGTGTATTTGGCTGGTTTAGAAATAATAAATGTTACAATCACACACTTTTTAATGTCAGCACCCTCATGTGTGCAGTACAGAAACACACATTTATGTTATTTTTTTCAGTCACAGAAGTTGATATAACTTCACATATTCACACAGAAAATGCTCCATGAGAAGATCATCTGTGTTGAAAAGTAACAGACGTGTGTGTCGTCTCAAACTGGACAAATGAAAAATCCCTTTAATGAACTGTTTTGCTGAATTAAAGCCATTTTGTTAATTCGCCCTGGAATCTGAGGTTGTGTAATGCTGTGATAATGGCTGCACTTGTCTCAGTATGAGTCAAAGGAAGCTCTCGCTGCTCAGTGACCCACTGCTGAATGAGCTGCTTTTGTACTGTAGTATCATAATTACGTCCGGACAAAAGGCTCACCTTAAAAACCCAGCAATTAAATGTTGAATAAATCAAAGCCTGAATTCAGCCTTGCAGCAAAGGCCGTGCAACTTGCTGAACGCTGCAGTAGTCTGGGTTTAGTTTATCATCGTCAGCACACATGCACATATCATACTGAAAATTATATAGTTTACTATGTGCAGCCATTATGATGATTTACAATCAATATTACCCCAGGGGGAAGAGAAAAGAAATAAAATCACAGAGGATTTAGAAAGTTAAGAAAGACGCTTTGCCATACCTGACTGTGATATTCCCTTCAATACTGTGGTTATTATATCCATAAGAAACATGATTATTGTTGAGTTTGCCCTTTTGCCGATAGAAAAAATACGTAGCAGCAGGTGAAGTCAGGCATCACAGATGTTACAGTTGTCTCTGCTGAAGCAATGAATCTGGTTTGTAGCAAAGTTTCATAAATCTTTTGGGTACTGAAGAGGGGAAAAGGCACACCCATGAAGCTCAAACACAGGATAGCACCTTATGTGAATGCTAGACATGTACTGTATGTCTGAGTGAGGATGCACAGGGAGCACTGGAGGGCAACAGTTCCTTCAAACCGACCTCTCAACATTTTGACTTCAGTTACAGCTGCAGGGAAACATTTTTCAGCCGTGCTAGTGGCATGGCCCTGAGGATAGCATGCCGATCAGTTGGTCGACCACTTTAGTCCAGACTGGAATATCTCAACAACTACTGGAGGGATTGCTAAGAAATGGTGTACATACATTCATGGTCCCCAGAGGATGAATCAAAATGACTTTGGTGATCATCTGACTTTTCCTCTAGCGCCACCATGAGTTTGACATATTTGCTTTTTAGTGACATGTCTTGACAACTGTTGAATCGATTGCCATTGGTACAGACATTCATGCTCTCCTCATGATGAATTGTAATAAAAAATGACTTAATTCTTTCTCTCGCTCCATCATCAGGTCAAAATTTCAATTAGTCAAATACTTTGGCTTCAGCTGCATTTTGTGTTTAGTGCAAATTAGCAAATGTTAGCATGCTAACACGCTAAACAACGATGGCGAACATTATACCTGCTAAACACGAGCATGTTAGCATTGCCATCGTGTGCATGCCAGCATTAGCATTTAGCTCAAAGCACTGCTGTGCCTAAGTACAGCGTCACAGAGCTGCTAGCATGGTTTAGTCTTTCTGCCTCACGTTGTTGCCTGTTGAGGAGGCTGTTGCCCAAATGCGACACCACAAGAACATCCCAGTGCATCATCACCTTTCCTGTTGCTTTAGTCGGACATAAACTGGTTCACTATTACTGAAAAGCCTCTTCAGCTGGAGAACAAACTCCAAACTACATTTTGAAAGCGACAATAAGATTTCATTTCTTTCTTTCTGTAATAACTATACACCAAATAAAGGAACAGTGATGAATTCTCATTGAAAAACTCTGAACATCAATAACTTATTTAGCTATACACCTCTCTGCAATAGATCATTTCAATAACAATATTACAAAACTACCAGGATTCAGTCACCTACAGTAAAAAAAAAAAGCCAGAATGAAGCGAGCTGCTGTAGCACCTTATTCAAACAGCTCCACAGTCATCATCTTTAACCCATTTTCAACACTCATCAATGCACAGAAACGCACGCTTTTATGATACATTAAACCAAAATCCGTCCCTCCTGTTTTGAGAGCTGCACCGCAGAGAAAGGCTGCACGAAGGCCTCGCTTCCAGTAGCATTTTGTTACGCTGAAGCTGAATTATTATTATTATTATTTGTTTTTTACAGACGATACAGAAGGTTCACATGAGCTAAGCCACTAAGAAAAGCATCTCATGTACACGGACGAGGATACGACAGTGACGCGGCTGAGTGTCGGACTATTGCTCTCGTCCAGGGATCTACCTCACACACATTCACGCAAACCGAACAAAAGACCACCTCTCTTGCTCCCCCTGGTGTTTTAAATGTGTAGGGATGTTCATGACTGACGGCAGGAAAAGAAATACACAGGATATTGTGTTTGTTACCGTGTGCTTTTTAAGAAAGAAGGATACGATATACTGAACTGTATGTTGATGGTATGATGGGGGCTACTTTTTCTAAGTCAACTCATTTACAAAACAACCTCCTTCCTTTAAAGGAATATTTGAATATTTTAGGAAATATGCTTATTTGCTTTCATGCTGAGAGTTAGATAAGAGGACCAATACCACTTTCATGGCCGTATGCTAAATATGAAGCAACAGCCAGCAGGCGTTTGGCTTAAATCACTGGAAACAGAGGTAAACAGCTAGTCTGGCTCTGTCCAAAGGTAACAAAATCCACCTACCAGAATCTCTAAATGTCACGTTATATCTTGTTTGTTTAATTGAAATGTAAAAACGACATGGGGTTATGTGACCACAACCACAACATGTCGTTTTTACATTTCTGTTTTTGTACAGATTAAACAAATGAGATATAAAGGTTTAATAAATGAGTTATAGAGGTGTTGAACATTGGACAGAGCCAGGCTAGCAGTTTCCCCATGTTTCCAGGCTTTATGCTAAGCTAAGCTAACAGACTGCTAACGGTAGCTTCGTACAGACGTGCAGATACGTGAGACTTCTCTCCACAAGAAAGCAAATAAGCGTATTTTCCAAAATGTCAAACTATTCCTTTAAGCACATATTATCACCGCACATATTTCCAAGTCCATTAGCTTGAGATAGGGATTATTTTTCAAGGTACAGATTGCAGAGCAGTGTACATTTTGACACTGCCCTGCTGATGGTCCATGTGTCCAAGGTTTAGGCATGTTAAAGGCATGGCTCAGCGCTGGATGGGGCCCTCTTACAGAGAGCCATGGGGTTAGTCGGTCAGGGGGACAAGACGAGGTGGGGAGGGGAGGGGAGGGTGAGAGCGAAGGTGGGATCATAGTTATTGATTGGCAGGATGAACCCTGGGAAATCCTGGAGAGGTTTTCCCCAACCGGGGTGGGCAGTGGTGAGTCTCTAGCACACAGAACCGTTAGGATCTGCCTCCCCGGGAGTGTAGAAATCAGGGATGGGTAGTCCAGTGTGTAGTGTAACCTGGAGAAAAACACATTTACATACAAATATATGGGTTAATAAATTATGGCAAAGATGTTTGATTTATTTTCCGCCTGCAGGTGGAGCTGTTGAACCATTTCCTCAGTGACTGAAGTGTTTTGTCTTGGAGGCAGTTTGCTTTCATCACCCAGAGACAGCATTAAAAATGACAAAACTGGCTGAGAGCAATAAGAAATTCAAAGCTACTAACTGCTGTTGAGTCTTTGAAGCTTACTCTTTCAAGGTTTAATCCCTTGAGCCCATATTTGTAAAACTTGAAAAAGCAGTTTTAATGAATAATAACTGTACTCGTGATAGTTTATTGATCTACAAGTAAAAACCTCTGTTTATGCCTGCAGCACTGCTCAAGGACAAGGAGGGTACATCTTTAGCACAAGGAGCCAGGGCCAGCTATAAAAGCTTGCATCTTCACCAGCTGCTGTAAATTAAATGTGACTCTGGCCCCAGTTCAATAAGAACAATATCATTCTGTACCTGGACATTTCGGTTGATGCTGATAGTGGGGTAATAGACGCCCTCCAAGCCTTCAAAAGCCACTGGACCCTGCTGCTCATCATTGATGAGGAAGATAAGGATCCTGCGTGTGAAGTCCAGCAGCACTCCTATTGTAGATCCTTTACTGATGCCTCCGTCCGTCCTGCACAGTCACACACAGAGAAATTAACTGAAGAGATATTCACATAAAATAGGTGCTTCTGTCAGTAACATCCTGCAGAACACTTGCCCTCCCATCCTGTTACTGTACTGTGTTAGCAGTAGCATAAAGTAACTAAGCATTAAACATTTACTCAAGTACTAAACTTATGTAAAATTCTGAGGTTCTTGTACGTACTACTCATTTTCTACTACTTTATACTTCTACTCGCAAATATTGTACTTTTCACTCCACTACATTTATTTGGCAGCTTTACTTCCTTGTTACTTTTCAGATTAAGATTTTACATAAAAAAACATGAAAAACTTAAATACAACACACTGTTAAAAAGGTTGAACAAGTGGTTTCCCACCTTTTTGGCTCGAGACACATACAAAACAAAGCTGTGTTGGGGCCCCTTGTTACATTTCAGATGTCTAAACTTCTCACAAGGTTTCATTTATATTACCGTTTGAGGCCCAAAGATGTAAAATGATCCAATATTTCACAATAAAGCAAACACCCCAGTGATCATCTTATGACCCCTCATATTTATCTTGTGACCCCTGGGCTGGGAAACCACTGGACAAAACTATCTAAAATAGTTAAAACTAGCAACAACAGTAAAATGCTGTTTACACGTTGATCCATCAGTATGAACAATCTGTAATTTATAAGAATATAACACTTACAGGAGACATTTTTCTGCAGAACGAGTACTTTTACTTTTTGTACTTTAAGTACATTTAGCTGATAATACTTCTGTACTTTTACTTAAGTAAGATTTTGAATCCAGGACCTTTATTTGTGATGGAGTATTTTGAAATTGTTGTACTGGTATTTTTACTTTAATAAAATATCTGAATCCACCACTGTGTGCTAGTGTGACTTATCCACGATAAAAGACACCTCTGAACGCTTTCATTTTCCATTCTTGGTCTTCATCTGCATTAGTGCTGGACATCATGGACAATCACTTGCACACACACACATCTCTTCGATCCTTACCTGTTGGTGTGCGAGTTGTTGTGCATGAACCAGGAGCGGTTGTTGTCCACGTACATGGCCCAGGCCTTGTCGTCCTTCCCCAGCATCACATCCTTCAGGACGTCAGCCCGAGCGATCCCGAAGGCCGGGTCCGGGTGGTTGTCATAGCGATCGATGGTCATCTCCCAGTAATGAACGCCGCGGGAGAAGGCGGAGTTACCCATGACCACCCTGTCGTCGTAGCTGTTGCATGTCACCGTCAGGTTGTCGTTGGAGAGGATGATGTCCGGGTGAGCGGAGGCTGGGTCAAAGGTGAACCAAGCAACTGCGCACATACACGGGAAGAGTAGCACACTCTGTTTAGGATCAATAACATCACCGAGTGCAGGACCTGAGACAATGATCATGACTTCACAGAGACATGAATCTAGAGGTTGGAGGTTAGATGAGGTGAAGTTACACTGTAAACACTTAATGATAGAAATAATGATGATATGAAAGAAGATGAGAAGGAGAAGATTCACTATCACTGTTACGATTACGCATGATTAATAATTCTTAGCATCATACTATATAACTTAACTTATAACTTCTAATAATCTTAATAGTCTTTATAATATCACACCTGTGTCAGACAGTCTGCAAATAATAATTGGCATTTGTTTTCACCTGCTTGGGTGGGATTTATGACATCTAGATAATTCAACTAAAGCTAAGTAAATCAGAAGAATATACTAAAGTGACTTTAAAATACATTTTTAATAGTTTCTCTCTCATCACAAAGGGTCAGTTCACCCAAAGGTTTATTCCTGACCTTGGAAATAAACTTAAAAACTAACTCAAAGTCCAAGCTTACTAACTGTTTCTGGAGTTTTCAGCTGCATTTCACGTGCTTCATCAGTGGAGTGGCGTTTGCTCGGTTGTCATGACAGATTCTCTGACAGCTTACTGTGCAAACTCTGCATCACTGGTGGCTGATAATGGACTTACGTTCACCAGGTGAACAGAAAACAGAACACGACTTCAAATGAACGATAATGTTGATCTGTGTCTACTGAATATGTAAATATGCAACTATTTGCCACATAGACTTTATAAGATAATACTTTGTAAATGTTGCGCTGCCCCCAAGTGGCAAAAACCCCTCAAAACATTTAATACTGTTTAAATTTTTCAATGCAAACACAAATTTTTTGTAATTTGTGTGAAATGACCCTTTAACTGTCTGCAGCACATTACACTGCAAGCAGGCTGAATCAAATGCTAATCATTTTGCAAACTGTTTGACTTGGGGTTTAAAAATCCAGCAACATAGCTCTAAACTGTATACAGAGAAATGTGGGAGTTTAAAAGATGGACGTTTGCACTCTATATGGGCTCCACTGGACTTGCTTGTCCACGGCTTTTATTGGTGTCACTATGCACAGTAAAGTTTCATTACACAGCTTTATTTCCCAAAGGAAATAAAACAAAGACATTTATTAGAAGCCTGTATTGAACGTTTAATAAGTGCAGCCCACAGAGCAGCAAACTGCCCACCTGCTGGTTGGAGAGTGAGGACCGCACTGATGAAACAGGAAATGACCGGGAGGGGATTAGAGTGGAAACAGTCAGCAATGAGAGCCGTCCATACCTGTGCCTATAGATTGAATATCGCATGGGGGGAGTCCAGCTGAAATGTGAAATGAAGGGGTGGGGGAGTAGAGGAAGAGAGGAAAAAGGGAGAAAGAAAAGAGGAGGAGGAGAGCGTAGCGAAGCAGTGAAGCAGACAGTGTAGAGGGGTCGGGAGGGGTGGAGGAGAGGGCAAAAACCAGGTTTGATCAGGGAAGCTGGTTCAACTCCCAGAGGAGATCCCAAAAAACAAAACCAAAGAGCCCCTAGAAACAGATCAGGGGAGACTTGACAAGAACAAGCATGAAAACAGAGAAAGAGAAAGAGAGAGAGAGAGAGAGAGAGAGAGAGAGACAGAGACAGAGAGAGAGAGAGAGAGAGAGAGAGAGAGAGAGAGCCTGTTCTGATGGAGAAATTCACGCTTTTCTGTCTTTCCACTGGGGGAAATAAAACCAACAAAATCAAAGCACAGTCCGGTCAGGGTGAAAAGATGTCAGATCTCTGAAAAAAACACTGAAAACGTCTGAGTGGTTAGATCACTTTGTGCTGAGTGTTCCCTCTGTCAGGTAGGGAGGCTGTCTGGGTCTTTCAGGTCCACTCACGGATGACAAGCTTCCCCATCTATGCAGAGCAGCATTTAGCTAATGGGAAAGCAAGCACGCGGGTGGATTATACACGAACCAGCTGCTACTGGATGTACCTGGTTGAAAAGCTCAAACACACCCTCAAACAGAATTCACATCCTGCTGCTGCTTTTGGGTTAAAACCTTGCAACTGACATTTTTGGAGGCTTTTACGATTATTATCTTTGTGTTACATGAAAGATAAAAGAGGATGAGGATGTTTGATGGCCCTCAGGTCCTTGAAATCCCTTGAAAACCCATAATTAAAAACTCAAAATGCATTTGTTTTAATCTGAAATAAGAGAAAAACTGCCAAATAAGTTCTCTTTTCCCCCAAAATTTCTAAGAAGTTGTCTATCTGAAGATGCAAGGATTTAGTCTGGCAGCAACAATTTATTATTAAGATCTTCGTGAGTTCAGTCAAGATTTATTTGCAGTTAATGAACAGCAAATCCCCAAGAAGAAGGAAACCGAGCCGAGACTCGAGTCTGTGATCTCATGAAGTGACAATAACTACAAAACACACGTGTAACCAAGATCTGATCATGCAAAGACTGTTTTGACTTCTGTTTTGAGAGTGTATTTTTCCTTAAAGTTACACAGTCATACAAGTAGGAGGAGGAGGAGGAGGAGGAGGAGGAGGAGATGATGCTTAACGTACTCTCAGAGGTCTGCATGATCAGTGTCTTGCTGTACTGGCCCACTCCACTGGCATTAAAGGCCTTCACTCTGGACTTGTATGTGCTGTTGAAGTGGAGCCCGTCCACTGTGCAGATGGTCTCCGTCCCCACGTACACTTCCTGTAAAGACACACAAGTGCATAATTATGACACAGAACAGACCGAGAGTCCTGCTTTTCTAACCTGGACAGCTCTGCTTCTGAAGGAGTGTCCCTCTTGGATTTGGCGGTGAGCGTAATAAGTGAGAGTGTGAGTTTGTACAACTGAGTGTGGGCGAGGCAGCCCACGCCGGAGTATAAATAGGCATGGGGACACATCTCGCCAAGCTCAGCGAGGCGCTGCGTTGGCGAGCCTCAATGAGTCAGAGAGTAGAAGAGAAAGAGAAAACTTCCCGTGCAATTTGGCAAATAGTTGTTTGGTACACAGGTAGGACGTTAAAGAGACTGGGTGACAGATTGTGCAGACTAAAACAACGCTTTGACATTTAAAACGGTACATGTAAACACAAAAATATCATATAAAGTTTCAAAATGTGCTCTACATTTATTTCTGCTGTAAATCTAACAGTGAAAATGTCTCCGAGCTGTAACACAACTTGGCATCGACTGCCTACCAATTAGCAGTTAGCGGATGCGGTTGGTGAATCTGTTGGCAGGTTGGATGTAAATGATCACCCTCTTATGCAACAGTTGTAATTACGATAGAAGGATGAAGGCTCATACAAACAGACAACTACACAACAAAGAGGGAACTGAGAGGACGAGCAGCTGGTTTTAAAGAGGAGAGCAAACTGACTTAAGGTCAGTGGCTGCTTTTCTTTTTCTAAATTAAAACACAGGACGCCTCTGCAAACAGCTGCTGGACCAGTCGCATTACACAGGGAGTGTTTGAGTCCAGAAGAGCATTAGCAACTGTTGTCCAATTTCAGCCTCCTCACAAAGCACTAAACTTGACAGGGTCACCTATTTACAGATCTAAAAAGGGTAAAGGTCATGTCATAAGACATTTATACAAACAGAATATTGGCCAAAAAGTCCAAAATTTAGATTATTATGTCATATTTTGGGGTCTTTGAATTAGAGGATCTGGTTGGGAGTGTGCAAATAGAGCATTAAAATCAAATCAAACCACTTTAATTATGCTGCACCAGCTGTTCAGATGAATCTGATGGACATGTTGTGCTTTTTTAGGAGCTATGAGAAGATGGCAACAGTTTGAGAGAAGGCTGAGATTTAAATATGGGGGCTAAATTGGGAGTTTGGGTGTGTTAACCCTTAAAACTCTAGGTTGTTTTTGCTTAATTTTCACTCTCTTTATTCAGAGGCTTATAGCTTTGTCACTACATATTAACTAAGCATGTCATTTTGTTTCCCTAGGACAAAATAGGCTACTCAGAAATACCATCATTTGGTATGTGAGTGGTACTATACAGGTACAAGGACACTTTTAATGAAAGATGCAGTTTAATATTGTTTGGGCTTTTTGCCTGTATGGGGAGGGAGTAAATAATGCTTAAATTTACATTTTGTGGTTTTATTCCTTTAAAGCGATGTTGAACTTTTACAGGGTTTCTGCAGGGTTACATTTAAGACTTTTAAAGACCTTTTTAATACCACATATAATGCTATTTAATACCTTTTTCACAGTCATACCAGCCAATGAAAGTATGATGGAATTTAATTATTATCTCACTACTTTTTAGTACTTCCCAGCAGTATATGCTGTATGAATAATTCCTAATGCCATAATTAATTGTATTAACGTGACCTGGACCCAGATAAACAATAAGTGACGGATGGATTAACCAGTTAAAAAAATAATTCATTAAAGTTAATTTAAGGTTTTGCTAAAATTGACACTTGCACATGATGAGACATAATTATCTGAGCTACTGTAGTGAGCAGTAGTGACGATGTTTGCAAAAGACCAGATGCTTCTGACTGAAACTCACACAAACATACACTGTTTTATAAAGATTTGGGTTGTGTAGGTGTGTAGAAATTTTGTTGCTCTTAAACTCCAAGATTGGGAAGTGTGGAAGAACACTTTTAGTACTTGATTGACTCTCATCACACGTAGAAACATATCTTAAAACAACACTCATAGCACATAAACAAAGGAGCAAAATAGTTTCTGACAATATTCTCTTTCCTCTCTACTAGTAAACATTATTTTCTTCTTTTTCTCTGTGTACTGAGTCTGTAAAGTCCATAAAAAATAAGTAACAGGACTGATTTGTTTCCCACTCACAGAGCAGGGGAGCAACTATAAAAAATATCTTGGCAAAATACTTGTCAGGAAGCTTCATCCCAAAGTTTAACATCCCTTTAAGAAAGTGAAACGATCTCCCAGATTGATTGTTATGAGAGTCAACTTGCTCTTTACAGGTTTAGAGGTCGCACGCAGATATCCTCTGCCATTGTACTGTGCGTATTATTTAGGAGGTTTAAGTTGCCATTATAACAAAGCAGGGGCCTCAATGTATAGAGGACTGGGGAGGGTCTTAGGTGGATGGATTACATGGTGAACCTCTGAGAGGGTATGAACACCGCTTTGATCCCAGATCACACTTCCTGTGGGATCATCCCAGCTGACAGCTGCATTACAGACCCTTTCTCCTGACGGCGTGTCATTTAATGCCTCACTACAGTGTGTCACATGACCTGCTCTCATATCACTCAGAGCTGTGCGGTGCGGCCGTCACACGTACGACTTGAGGGATTTCAGCGACAAAGTGTTGCTTTCACATTCCCCTGGCGGAGCTGGTGTCCTCCCCGGCACCACATGAAGGAGTCTTTGTTGAGAGAGAGGCGGGTAATGTTCTGTAAAGGTGAATTATTGCTCTAACTGGTCCTGTTTTTCACTTTTTGTCTTGTAATCTGAATGTAAATCCAACAAACATTCCCCTGTTAGGGCTTTATAAGTAAAAGTAATGTTTGACTTCTATATAAATCCTAACGAGTGGAGACAAAAGAGTACCTGCACAGGAAACCTACCCTGAACGGCCCCCCGTTTCCATCGTCCAGCTCCAGGATGTATCCGTCCACGGCGATGGTGGAGAGCGGTGGCTGTTTCCATGACAACGTGGCGCTGTTGTTTTGGGTGCAGCATTCCTCCAGCTGGAGCATGGGAGCAGCTGGGACTGAGGAAGGGGAAAACCAGGCCAGATTACAGCCCACTGAGATATGAAAACATGCCCGCACGTGCATGGACACACACACACACGCACGCACACACGCACGCACACGCACACACGCACGCACGCACAGACACACACACACCCCAACTTGATATGACTCTGCAGTGCACAAAGACCTGTTCAATATTATCATTTATATATTGAATTATGAATATATAAATTTATAACGCATGAATCAAAGGCTTCCGAATCATGAATATAAACACACCAAACTTCCTTGACTTTCTGAGTAATTTACAGAATATTTTAGAAAACACCTGTAGCATGTCAGTGACATCATACTGTGTAAAGCAGGCACCAAACCAAACACGTCTATGCACACATCCAGCAAGTTCCCCAACTCAAATTGCTTATGAATATATTTTCATGTTTAATGCTTGTAAAATAATTTGTTAATAATAACAATAATAATTTTAAAAGATAAGAAAGAAGAGAATAAGCTGTCTCTAAATTGCAACTGCAAACTCAAGGGACACAGAAAAAGAGGACACTCCCTTACAACAAAATAAACATTAATGTCCATAATACTTTTAAGAAAGATATTACATACAGAAATATCACAGCAAAATTAGGTTTTAATATTCATATTTGAACATATTTTTTGCCTAATGAAGGTCTAGCACCAAAACACTGCAGTAAATTATTAGTTTTGCAAGTTAGATAGTGTGCTGGAGTTTTTTTTTTTTTGCAACAATTCCCTACGTAAAATGAGTACAAAAACTTTACTATAAACCAACGATTCAGTACTGCAAACACTGCAGATATATTATAGTGATTTTTCATAACAGAGATCAGCTCCTTCACAGGCTGGTGGGGATTTACTGTCTCGTTCAAGTTCAGTCGAGAAGACATTAGCTCTCAAGAGGGCTTGAACTTGCCTCTTTGAGTTTAAAAAAAAGTCTCCTTCTGTGCTGCGCCTGCTCTCTAGCAGCCCCCCCCTCCAGCCCACTCTGGTATAAATCCCTCAGGTGTCTGTACCCATTATCTCCTCTCTTTTACCTTTCATCTGGACAAAGTCCAGCTGGTGGATCGTCTGCAGGAGGGGTCCACTGTCCAGAGTCAGGTCAAAGTCGCTGGTCATCCTGGGGGTGAGGGTTCCCTTCCCCCACTGGCCCTCTGTCATGTGGACCCTCCGGATCAAAGCATCGGAGATCTGAGAACAACAGTGGACAAATTAAATCACAATTAAAACTCCAACTGTTACTCATCAATAACAAACACTGCAATGGGAACCAGAAAATCACATACTGTAGGATCACAGATGTTTCTATAATCCTCTACCTAACAACACTTACATTTTGTATTTTAATTATTATTGGGAGTATAGAGACAATTTTCAATTAGCACACTTCCAATTGATAAATTCCAAGTCACACATTTGCTTTAATCTGTACAACATACAACACCCTCCATCCTGAGAGCCTCCGTTCAGATGCGGAAAAGTCAACTTTATCTAAAATATATTGGGTCTGAGTCACATCTGCACTTACTAATTTACTGGTTTTGAGGAGGAATTTCTCTCTTTTTTGGTATACAAGTTCTTCCCCAGAGAAATGTCACTAAACTTATCACTACGAGCAGCAAAATGTGTGAAAATTGCAGCTTTAAAAGCACAAAATTCAAAAACAGATCAACACTACTTTACATTTCCTCAAAATAGTAAAATTTCTGGCCTTTCTCTGGGACAATGGTTCCCAACCTGGGGGTCAGGAGCCCCACAAAATAAATCTAAGGGGTCACAAGATGATTAACAGGAGGCAAAAGAAAAACCTATTTCTGCTGTATAAGGCAGGGCTTGTTTCAGACATGTGGTGAATAAAAACTGAATGGGGGACAGAAAGCAGAGCTGTCCCAGACCATCTGAGAGGTCTGGACGGTTCATAACGGAGCAGCAGATCAGAAATGTATTCTGGCCCTAAACCACTCAGTGTTTTATAAATCAACAGTATTCTCTGACACACAGGAAGCCAGTGTAAAGATCTGAGAACTGGACTGATGTGGTCTCCCCTGGTCTTAGTGAGGACTCTGGAAGCAGCCTTGTTATGCATCCTACCTGCAGGAAACCACTGGGGTCATTCTCCTTGATGACCTCCAGGCAGTACTCCATCAGCCCTGTGGTCTGACGCAGCTTCACCGTACAGTGGGAGATCTGATCCCGAACCACCTGGAAGAAAAGGGCCAAAAAAAAAAAAAAGGAGGGATGATGAAAGAGAAAAAAGGGAGAGGAAAGAAGAAATACCCACGAGGGAATCACGTTTTTGCAAGTATAATACACTTATACAACAACATCCAGCATACGGAAGATAATCAGATGTTAATCATCACCCTTTTCCTGTAATCACTCTGAGTGGAACATGAATAAAATGCACAAAGAGGGTTTAATAAAGTGTGCGAGTGCTGTAGAGTATAAATAGGGCAGGAGTAGAAGAGGAGAGGGAAAGACTGGAGCATGCAGAGAAATTAAAGGGGAGTAAATAAGCAGGAGGCGGCAGAAAATATAATAAATGAGGGAAGAAGAGAGTAGAGGAGAGAAAGAAAGGCAGGGAGAGGAAAGATGGATGCAGAGAGAGCTTAAGACAACAAAAAATGGCGACACTGAAACAACGTGAAAAGGACAGAGGAAGAAAAGAGGGTGGATGGGAGGAGGCGGCTGGAGAACACAGATTAAAACTAGGCTGTTAATGGATGAAGGGAAGCCGAATGAGACGACCAGGAGGAATAACCAATAATGAGATTAGCACCAGGATTGCCAAAGTGATTGATTGAGTACATTTCTTTTCCTCTTGGGACTTACACACAGACTGAGGGAGGAAGAGGAGGCCGAAGGGACATCGAGCAACTGATCCTGCTATTGACGTTAACGGAAAGGAAAGTGACATTTTGTTTTCACACGAGGGCCCGTGTGAACCGTCTGCAGCATCACCGGTTACATCAGAGACGAGACGCTCTGAGCTACGTCTCACTCTAAAATTGACACCGGAATCAAAACGTGTATACGTTTTTTAAGATTTTCTGTACGCAGTCGTGGACTTTTGCCTGATAAAAACACATTTGACATCAGAAAAATCAGTCAGTTATAAAATACAGATGTGATTCTTATAGCTGCTCCCCATATTCATAATTTATCTTCCCACAACATGATCTGAATACAAGGAAGCAGCTTTAAAATCAATAAAAGAAGCCCTCTTTTATATCGATTTGATCAGATATTTGATAGACTTGGGAGATTCCCTCCCTGCCGCTGACACTACTGGTGTCCACAGAGCCTCCTTGCAACAGTGTGAAATAAACGGAGGTGCTGGACCGAGGGTTGCTAGGTAACAGAAACTTCACTGCTGCTATCCGAGGAGCTCCAAGGCTGAATGGAGAGGAAAATCCTCTCTGCAGCCGCTCCGAGACCGACAGTACACATGAAGATGATTTACTGATGACTGCAGTCGGAGCGCATCAATATGCAAGAACTGTACCACCGACACAAAACAAACTGTGCAGACTTTCATACAGTTATAGGTGATTCTAATTGTTTGGTCTTTCTCAGATGCAATCAGCCTGGGAAATAAATATTCACATATTATTTTACTGTGATCATGAAAGCAACCATGAGAGAAAAAGAGTGCTGTATGTAGCTTTACTGTAAGACACATGCACATACAGTAAGCTCTAACAGAGGCTATAAGATTTCAGGATTGTCCTCTGAATAGCAACAAGTATGGGTGGACAGTGTGGATAACATAAGTGATTTATATTACAGTAGCAATATAACATTCATTTGTCTGGAAATTCAGTTTATAGCTGAAATAAGCAGATCTGGATGTCGATTTTTTGCTGATAGAGTGAAATAAAAACCTGACAAACTAAGGTACTTTATTAGATTTGACACAAAAACCTCATTAATCTCATATTTCTAAAAGCAGTCCTGCACCAACCACAGATTTTAAAGGCGTAGCTATCTCAACATTTACCAAAATGTCTACTGGTTGACAAATCTTTATTTGTCTCATGCTATATATTGTCATATCACTCCTCCCTTGCATCAAATGTTGCATTGATTGTGGTCAAAATGGCAGCGTTTGGCTGCACAGCTTGAGTTCTGCTAGCAGGGACTGAAAAGGATAATTTTATAATAATTTTGTTTATTTAGAACAATCCACATGTTAAGGGCATCACAGTAGGTTTGCCGTGCTTTATTCAAACCTCAGAGAACTCAAAACGTCTGTTCCCAGTTCAATTTGTTTGGGCAGCTGAAAAGTATTTTAACTTGCCTCGAGTGCCTTCAAACAAACTGCACAAAGACACTTGAAAATGTGGATTTTAGTTCTGAACCGCTGAAGACCCCTCGCCCCCTCTTCTTCAGCGGTCTCCTCGTGTGCTCTTATCTGCTGCGAACACCAGGGAAGGTAAATTTGAGCACAAATCTGGAATCACATTTGTTTTGACCTCCTTCGCCCTGCCAAAATATCTGCGGTTTTGCATCCCTCCGAAAATGACTGAATACTTGCTCAGGCTTGGTCCATTCACATTAAACGAACCAAATATTAAAAAAAGGCAGCTTCTCCTCCAAGGCGCAGAACAAATAAAACAAACTCTAGGTCTGACTGCACTCTAAGAGGATTAAATAATAACTGCAAACAGAATATTTAAGTAAATTTATATTTACAGAGACGCAGCTAATCATGTTCTCATTATTCCCCCCTTTTTAGTGCTGTAATCAATCAGCCAGGAGGAGGACCGCGTTTAACCTCTCTTCCCATACAGTGAGAGGGAATCTCACTCCAGCTCTGATGATTCGGCCTATATTTCTCTGGCTGAGGGCCAAACCCTCCCTGCTGTGTCAAGCCTGGAACATCCACACCCCTGCAGTGGCCTGGCAGGGCTCCAGGAAGACTTCCTCGCTGCTGTCGCTGACTGTTAAACAATCAGACTCTCTGTCCCTCCTCCTTACGCAGCTGGAATCACAATCACTTAATCCACAGAGTACAATACATATGGAGGAATTTTACTGGAGGGTGCAGAGATGTGCCGACAACCTTTATCATATCTTGTCCTTTTCCCTGCTGTCCTTCGTTTCCTTTTTTCTCTCAGATTCGACACTGACTGCTGCTTGCTGAGCAGCTTCTCTCAGCATCGCCATCATCTTTCCTGAAATCTGCTTTAAATCAGCTTTCGGAGTAAGATATAAAAGCTGCCACCGGCAATACTGCTCTGCAGGCTGATCGGCGGATAATGAGTGCAGGAAATTTAGCATCTTGAAGAGAGAAGTGGGAGAAATGGAGGGAGGGAGGGAGAGAGGGAGAGAGAGAGAGAGGGAGAGAGAGGAGAGAGAGAGAGAGAGAGAGAGAGAGAGAGAGAGAGACATAAACAAAGTGCAGGACAGTGGTAGAGGGCAGAGCTGGCTGTGTAAGTGGGCCACAGTTTCTGCAGCAGCTGAGATGAACGGAGCTCACGGGGGGAAACAAACTCCGTCCTCTTGTCCTCCTCTCAGACATATGTGGCTGTCATGGTGATTAAACACATCCTCACACAGAGTCACAGCAGCTCAACAGCACTGCTAAAACAATCCCAAACAAGGAGAGGGCAAAATTTAATACAAACTGATGCCCAGAGCGCTGAAACGTACTGTAATATGTCTCTTTACAGTTATCATTCATGCTCAGAACAGCAGGTTCTCATTACATTTCTTCATCCCAGGTGAGAAATGTATTCTCTCGCCGTGGGACACAGACTCATTAAAACACGTTACTACTCTTGCTATAAAAGGAGCTGCTAACATAACCTGACAACAGATTTTTTAATGAGTTTTTTATATTTAAACCTGCAATTACTGTTTGTTTTTGCCCACTTGGGGGCAGTGCAAACAGGCTGTAAACACAACATTGACATATTATCAATATTTAAGTTGATGTGGCAAACTTGTTAGCAAAACAGTGCATATACATTAGCTTTCATATGGAGTTGTGTCCAATATTCACTCTCCTTTTAGCTCTGTTTTTGGTCTCCACCAACTCCTGAGGGAAATAGATGGCTCTTTAGCTGCGAAATGCTCCACTATGTTCACCATCTACATGCTAACTGTGCCTATCAACCATTTGGTGCTGAGCAGGTAGTGTACAGTGGGTTTTTAGAACTTTTTCGCTGAAAACGGCTGCCTGCTGCGGCCGAAAACGACGCTACGTGAGCGAGTGCACCAAAACAGTAAAGTTGTGGGTCGTGAAAATCAAAATAAGTTCAAACTTGCTGTAAAGCATTCAGGTGATAATTCTCGGTTGGTTTGTCACTTTGAGTGACCCCTTTCACATGTCATTTGATCCATTGTTATTGTGAAAATATTGTAGCAGCTTTAAAGAACCAGCACTGACTACAGCCAAACAAAGCAGGATATTTAAAAAAGGGGCCAATATTATCCAGTCTCTCATCAGCTGCACATATTGTACTTGTGAGCGAGTCTGCAGGCCCTGCTGCCTCTTTGTGAAATAAATTGCCTTCTTCTATCTGTTTCTGTTGTAATTATTAGGCCACTGCGGCACTGTTGGCCTTGTAAGATACTGTGGCTGCAGTCTCCTAACCTGACCCTTAAAGCAGCACAGGCTGGTATTCAGTCAGTCAGGACTGTGGCATCACATCTATAACAGTTTGACATTATGGAAGTGCATGAATACGATTTAATGATACTGATAGCTGTGATGCAGAGAAAGGAGGAGTTGGATGGGGTAAAAGAGGGAAAGGAAAGTGAAAGACTGAAGTGCAAGAGGAAGAGGAAGATGAGAAGGGGAAATAGATGGAGGCGAAAGAGGAGAGGAAGAAAGGAGGTTAAGGAAAGAAGGAACACTAAGAGAGGAGAGGAGGAAGACAAAAGAAACACAAGAGGGATTGTTAAGGGAATCAAACTGTTACAGGATGAAAGGAAGATGAATAAAAGGATTAAAATCACTTCCTGCTTTGTCCTGTATGTTACATGCTGCAGTGATGGTCAGAGAAAGTGACAAGTGCCACTTCCACAGACACTCAGCTGCCAGCGAGGATCAAGGCACAGCCTGCTCGGCATTAATGTGTCTCTTACTCAGACGCAGAGGAAATGCTACAGTAAAAGACGAGTTTCACTTCCTTGATGCAAACGCAACAAGAAATTCAATGGTAAAAAAGGAACAGGGGTCAAAATGACTAAATTAATTGTTTAATTGTTTAGTCTATAAAACGAAAGATGAGATCATGAAAGATCACGGGGATGTCTTCAGATTGCTTGTTTAGTCCGACCAACAGTCCAAAACCCAAAGATATTTAATTTAAATATCATTATTTATCATATATTTAATATAATAAATATTTAAATATAAAACAAAGGAAAGCAGTAAATTCTCATATTTCAGAAGCTGAAACTTAAGAATGTTTTGCATTTTTTAGCTCAAATGATTCAAATGATTAGTTAATAAATTAATCAATTCATCAATAGATCGATTACAGTAATTTTTCAAGTAAAAATAATAAAAAAAGAAGCCTAGTTATAGCTTCTCAATTGTGAGGATTTTCTGCTTTTATCTACAAGATGTTTAAAGGCGTCACCTCTAGAAAAATGTAATGCACTTTGTTTACTAAATTTAAAAAGTTAGTTAATTATTCGACCAAGCATTTTACAAAGAAAGCACAAAAATACTGATGAATAAAACCCTGATACTGAATATTCCATGTTCATCCTCTCTGCTGCAGATCCCAATAAAAAATAAAAGTCGTTCATCTCTGAGCGACTGTACAGTCCAAACTGTTTTCCATGTTTGAGCGCCTGAAAGTGGAGGACCGTGGGGAGCAGGGATCCCCTGGAGCAACACACATGACGAGGAGTCAACAGGGAGGACAGCAAATCACTACAGTGGAAATACAAATAGCCTCAGAGCAGCTGGTCTCATTAAACCTGGCTGGGTGTCCAGAGGACGCAGCATCCGGTGGCAAACTTCGGAGCGAGCAGAAGACTGACTTTGTTTCTGATTCACTTTGTGTTTCTGTAAATCAGCCCTCAGAAGAATCCCTCATCAGTTCACTGCTGGCTCTACTGAGCGGGACTGACAGCAGAGGCAGAGAGATCATATTTAATAAATACTCCACAGTGCATTAAAGCACTATAGTGGTGCTTAGCTTAGCATAAAGACTGGAAACAGGGGGAAACAGCTAGCCAAACGCCTACCAGCACCTCTAAAGCTCACTAATTAACTAATTATCTTGGTTGTGTAATCCACGCAAAAGTGAGGTTGCCAGCCGACCAACAGAGACTCCAGAAGTCAATAATCAGTAAACGTCTTGTTTTTACATTTTGGTTTCTGTAGAGCTAAAACAAACAAGATGTAACGTGTAAATTAGTGAGTTTTAGAGGCACAGAGCCAGGCTAGCTGTTTCCCTCTGCTCCCAGTCTTGATGCTAAGCTAAGCTAACCTCCTGGCTATAGCTTCACATGAACAGACATGAGAGTGGTATCAATCTTCTGAACTAATGCTTGGTAAGAAAGCTACCCAAAACGTGAAACTATTCCCTTATAGACATTGTTGGTGCATTCAAGTGCTTGTGGAAAGCTCAGACACAAGAGACTTCATGTCACATTTTCTTCTAACAACATTCATGTTTGCTAATTGTTATTATTATGTGCTTGATTTTCTGACAGTTTGTGAATCCAAAGATGTTCTGTTCACAAAAGTCGGATGTAAGTTTCCAACACGCTCCTGAATGCACAGTCCCCACTCGTCATGGCAAACTTAACAAAAAGCCTGTGGAAAGTTCACTGTGATGGATTATTAATTAGACAAGTTTTACATCTTCGTCAGTTGATTTCTTACTGACAAAGTGAGAACCACCCATGACTACCAGTATAATATAAAGTGTGCAATTTTCAGTCAGCTATGAGCAGGGCTGTAGCAGCTACCAGTGTCCTCAGTATTATATCTTTACATTCGACTGTTACACACATTTCACGTAGCAAGGTTTTAAGCCAATTCTGATGTTTTTTAAGACAAAAAAAATTCAATTTGATTGTTTTTCTACAAACAATATAAAAAATGTAATATCAGTCCCCCCAGAATTATATTTTGTTAGTTTGGAGAAGACTTTGAACCAACATGTAGGAAGAGAAAATGTACAGAAATGGTGAGTGAACTGTTAATTTACTGAATAAAACAATCAGAAATCTTTTCGCATGGTGTGGTGGCACCTTTGGACGTTTGGATTTGTCACCTCGTCCATGAATAACAAAGCAGCACTGTGTGGATGTGTGAGTGCGACTGAGTGAAGGAGCTTATGTAACCACTCAGAGTGACAAACCGCCATCAAAACTACCTTCCGCCTTCTGCCATCTCTCGAAAAAAAACACGTGGGTCAGTCCTCCTGATGTGCGGGGAAAAAGAATAAACCTGACTCATGTTATTAAGGACTACTTCTCGCCTCCGCAGCTTCAAACAACTAGCTCAACATGTCCCCGTCACCATGGCGACCGGGCTTTGGCGTCAGCCTGCAGGACCAGAGGAGAGCAGCAGGTAGCTCTGTAGGAGACACCAAGTCAGCTGCAGCAGCCTCTGTTTAAACTGATTTTAATGGATTTTATGTTTTCTTTTTTATGGTTTCTCCTCATAAAAAGAGCTTCTTGTGTCTGAGTCAGCAGGATTAATCAGGGCACTTCATTAGTTTCTTAATTGGACACGTATAAAACGCATAGCTGGCATTTTGTTTTAAGCAACAATCTGCTTTTCATATGAAAATGAATCCTATCTGAGATGCTACATCTGGAAAATACACAAAAGACTTCATTATCATCAGGAGTGCACCGGGACAGAAATGTGTCTTATTCAATTATGGCTGAAGGATGACTTCCGACGCTGAGCCACATGCTAATGATGCAGAAAGCTTCCCATTGACTTCCCATGTCAGAGAGGGGCTCCAATTACTGGAGGTGCACTCCTGTGATCCTTTCCCTCCCCCCTTTACTCCTGCTGATATCTACCTAAAGTGAGCCACGCTGTCCTCCAGGAGCAAATGAGAAACACAAAAGAGAGTTTCTTGCAACACTGACTCTGTTATGATGGAAGCAGTGTCCCTGAGTAAGTGAGCAGCACAGACTCACACGAGAGATCGGCACTGAAAACGTAAAAAAAGAGAGATCTGTCATGGAGAAATGTGTCTTTCTGGCATTAAGATTCAGTGAACGACACATGGAGGCACTGAGGGATCAGATCTGTGCTGAGACACATTAAAATTCCTCCATCTTGGAGGTGTGAATGCATCTCTGCCTCTCAATAAACATCCATTCATCACTTAACAACCTTCAATCATTAATCGAACAAATTTCAGGACTGGACCCTGCAGCTCTGCAACGCTACAGTTTCACAACCTGCAGTTCAACCTGTGCCACCTTTGGGCAATAAAAGTGGCAACAGCGGCAGTTTACCGCTGCAGCCGTAAACACGTCGCAGTGAGTTCCATCTACAGGCAAAAAAAAAAAAGTAATTAAGTAATAGCTGTTGTAATTTTGACATTTGTGACACTGCAGGCGATGAGTGTATCAACTGCAGTTTTCGTAGCTGCTGTGAGAGCGAGAGGTTTTATATTTTAACCTGCAAAATGTGAGAGTTTTGTTGACTGGAGAATCTTTTCAGCTAAATTCGGGGAACAGCACACACTGTTCTGAGCATCACTGTGTGTCCTTTATCCTCCAGGACCGTCCTGGTTACTTTGCAGAGTTCACTAAGTATTTGAATTTAAAACTTGGAATGTGCTAAAATGATTTGCAAATCAAAAGTTAGTTGTGGACAAGGAATCTACTATTTCTCCAGTTTACACTTAACCACAATTGTCTGATGGTTCAATGCCAGAAAAAGTTCAAAGAAATAGTTGCAGAGAGTTAGATGAGAAGATCGATACCAATCTCACGTCTGTACGCCAACTATAAAGCTACAGCCAGCAGCTGGTTAGCTTATCTTAACTGTAAATCTGCCTACCAGCACCTCTAAACCTCCCTAATCAACACATTATATCTTGTTTGTTTAATCAATAAAAACTTCATGTTGTGGTTTTACAAGGGTTATGGGTCAGACTGTTTCTTGGTCAGGAGCAGTAACCTCCTGGAGTCTCTGCTTGACTGGTGACCTCATGGTGATGGTGACAAGAGTCCAGGAGGATATGAGCATGTTATCAATCTTCTCATCTTACTCTTGGCAAGAAAGCAAATAAGTGTATTTCCCCAAATATTGAATGATTACTTTAATGTTAAGTTCCATTCATAAATGTTTAGAGAGAAAAATAAAAGATGTCAGTTGCAAAAACCCTGAAAAGACAAAATGTAAACCTCAAGAACACAAAGAAAAAGCAGCTATTTAAAAGTTCAGTTTTAACACTAGTTGCCTTTCGGTGCCGCAAAAATTGCAATGAAATGAATATTCGTTTTTCCATTTGTGAGTGATTTATGAGGTGCATCCATGAAATGCATCACATCTAAATATTTCATATATGGAGAAAGCAAAGAAAAATGTGTGTATATGTATGTTGTGTGTGTGTGTGTGTGTGTGTCAGTATATGAGCATGTTGCCATGCACAGGCTGTGTTTCTCAAACCACCTACACGTGTGAAACTTTGATTCTACAGAGCGTCCAAGCGTGAAATTGGATGCTGTACAGCACAAATGTATCTCTCCCTCCTCCTCCTCCTCCTCCTCCTATGTCGACGCCATCTCTCAGTTATGTCCCCTGTTCAATGTGTTGCAGATGGTTTAAAGACAAATGTGGCACATTATGTCTCTGAAATCATTGGAATCGAGTTTCATTTCTCATGAATCTCCCTGCTACATCTTACTGTCCCCGACAGTACATGCAACGACAAAAAAAATGTGCATCTTTGTATGTTGTTTAGTTTTGTGCTGAATCGTAAAACTTGCAAAAATCTTCCAAATGGGAGAGTTGCAGAAATAGCTTAAATAATTTAAAATGCTATTTGAAACTAATGGGTTCATATCAGCCACTTTAACTACAAATAACATGCATTTGACATGACTGCCAACCATTTTTGAGGCATACCATTAATATTTAGATTAATTTCTGTCCTTTCAGGCAGTAATTGCTTTCAGTTCATATCAGTACGGAAGTGATTTTCTTAGCAACCAAGAAGCCATCAGTTGCCACTATAACATCAAACTTATTGCAGTTATTTTTGTCAACCCTATGTTTTTGTTGCAGGGGACCGCAGCTGCAAGCAGGGACTGAAATTTGAATCCAAAATTTCAGATCCAGTTTCCAAACAGTCATATTCACATGACCCTTTTGCTTATTTTTTGCCACCTTGATTAGAATTTAGACACAGATTTCTGAAAAGCTTGACATCCATCTGACACATTGAGGTGTATACTTTTTTGGGGGGATTGTGTTAGTGGTCCAAGGGTGTTTCTGGTCGTGCTCACTCACCTTCAGTTTGTGTTCGTGCTCTTTGTTTACTCGAGCCAGCAGCTGGGCCTTGCGTCGGTTCAAGGCATCGATGAGGGCGTCGCACTGCGCCACCAAACAGGCCTCAAACTCCACACCGTTCTCCTGCAAGACAACAGACAACGGCTGGAAAATCACAACACCGGCAGGGAGTAGAGCATCTTAAAGACATGATCCAACAAAATATACAGTACACAAAACCAAAAGCAGAAGAGATACTAATGAGGGATGTAGAATCTGTTAGGCAATCATAGACACCAACTTAATAGCAGGATTAACACAGAAATGTATAGATGTAATAACATGTATAGTACTCATAATGTTTGTTTTAAAACTTGAGTTAAATGACGGAGAGATAGCTTATTGGAATTCAGTCCATCCTCAAACCGAATTCATTCACGCGTTTCCTCCAGCAGCTCGCCATGGTACGACGTGGGTGGATAAAATCATCATGAAGCATCAGCACCACGGGAGTAATGTACGTACAGTTAGTCCTAGCAGTGTTCGTATTTCCACACATCCCAGATTCCCACTCCTCCTCACCTTGATGGGTCTCCCTGGAGCGTCATCCCACTGTGTGACGGTAATCAACGAGGGCAATTAATCCCACCTTCGTCCTCTAATCAGCCTGTTAAGCTGACCACAGCTTTGTCTCCACACACAGCAGAAGGTCTGCGAGCATCTAAATCTATTCCTGGTCAATATATTGTACTTACACTGAGCACGTGTGATACCGCTGAGTGTAAACGGAGGAACATTTCCTCTCAAATCAATACGCTCGCTCACACAATTAAAAGAACTTTGCCAACACTGAAACCTAGAGCAGAGAAACGCTCTGCTGTTACTATGGCGATGCATCAGTTTCATGAACTGTAATGTAATGTAACTGCCTTTATTGATTCCCATGTTCTTCACATCCTGACAGTCTGTCTGCACATATGAAATCATATTTAAGTACAACTTTAGAGTTTAGCAAACATCCATTACTAAACTGACTCTAATTTAATGCTTGATTGTGTTGAAAATGCACATAAAAGAGAGGATGTTGATCTAAAGTCAGATTTAAGCGAAACATAACTTTGATGTATGTCCTAAATAGTGTAATTTTCCACCTGCACCACATGCAGCACTATGGCTGGACAATGAACATACTCTAAGCCTGGCATTACAACATGTAAACAGTGACACTTTAAATAATACAATAAGCCTTTTTGTTTTTGTTGATTACTGCAGTGATGAGCTGCGGTGGACAGTCTGGGATCACAGAGGGGGATGAGAGATGGGCAACAAATTGCCAAGACAAGTCAGTGCATTATTGAGGCACTTTATGGCTGGATGCAGTTTGTATATTTGTGTATGTGTGTGTATGTGTGTGTGTGTTAAAGTACCTGGATGTGCTGCACCATGTTCCTCAGCTGAACCAGGAACTCCTTGGCCTCAGTGGCTCGGTCTGACAGGCCGTTGAGAGCCTGAGACAGCTGACCCTGTGGAGAGCACAGAGAGAGAGGACATCAGAGAAACAGCAGCAGCACTGCAGTTATATGGGTTTGTAACAACAATAACAACAACTTTATGATGCATGTATAAGCTGCAGGGATATCGGGCTTTAAAGAATCTAAAACTGTAGACACCATACAGAATAGAGTCTAATCAAAGTGGATAGAATAAGAAGGTTCTCCATGGCCAAAAGAGCTTTACTCAATTTCTGGATGGTGGATATGCTGCAAATCTACAGGAATAATTTGTGTTGTAATGTTAACTTAATAAAAAATAAGCTTTTATTGAAGTTTTAAGAAAAATAGTTTGAAAAATATCTTGTCAAACTCAAAATGAATGCCATATGTGCGTATCAAAAACAAGTTTGGCTCTGAATCTTATGTAACATCTTGTTTATTCTTCCTCTGGCTAATGAGGTCGATCAATTCAAAAATATTCAGTATGAGAACCGATAGTGTGAGCTAGGTGATTTGGGTGAAGTGGAAAGCGAGTCACATTTTCTTCTGTACTGTACAAATTCTGATGATTTAAAAAGAGTTAATTTTCCATGAAACGGCTCAACAAAACCCTGAAATATTTTGGTGTTCAGATGAGAAAAAACTGTTTGTCTCAAAAGCCTGGAAAAGAAGGCAAGATGGATCATTTAATTAGCATTTATTCTGATTCATCCAGCACTATATAGGATTTGTTTTTGTCAGTGATTTATGGGTTTTGTTGTGGACAATGATGGTCTGAAGATTCGATTGTGAAAGATGCTAAAGCTGCTTCTCTATTTTTGGACTTTGTCTGTTGCTTAGAAATGTATACGCAGCACTCTGGTCCTGGCCTGTATGAATTTATTGTGTCTTGTAGGCACATGTGGGCTCGTCATAGTTATATGCATGACACAATAATAACAACAACGTCATTCAACAATAAATCAACACGCTCAATTCCATTATAGATAGATAGATGCTGAATCCTCAGTACAAAAAATGTAAAAAAAATCAATCAACAATTAAAGGATTCACTCATGCATGAACGTTGTGGGCCCTTCTTCGGGTGTAAACTGACAACAATGTTACAGTCAGCTATGTGACACAGTGAAATACTGTACCATACTGCAAACAACACCCAAGACACCAAAGACTGAATCGAGTTCCTCCTCCTGTAGCCGTCCACATCCTTTTTAAGTGGGGGATGATGGAGGATTTTGTACGTTTGTAGTTTTTACTTTTTAACTCTCAAATTAAATAAATCCCACCTCAACATCTTGTTCCATGCAGAAACACATAACATGTTATATACATGCATATTTAATGGAGACTAAGATTGACAGGAAAGACACATGGAGGCAGCCCAGCATGAGATCCCTAGCAGCCAAGTTATTTTAGATGCAGATTCCAGTTCAAAACATTAGGCGTATTCACAACCTATATACAGCCGTCATTCTGCGAAAATCTCAAAAACTCAAAAATTGGGCAGTTTTTATGTTTTGGATGAACTCAAAATGCACAGCGGCCAATTTAGAAACAAAGCTGCTTTTCATCGCCGCTGAGAAACTGACATTTTGAAGTGTCAAAGTTTTCACCCCTGAGACAAAATGCACTTGTCAGCCTTATTCTCACACGCAAAATTACATTTCCAACTAAACCTCAGATGATTTATGTACAATAAAGCACTTGGATTGTTGCATGGTGTTATTATTGGATTATACTTTAGCCCCTGGTCATGCAGAGCAGAGCAGAGCGCAGTGCACGTGACGGGAAATGCCAATGCTTTGGATGTGTGCGATGACACATAAATGCTCCTGTTTGGATAGCAGGGGAAAAAGAGACGGGGGTGTTCATGTATGTGAAGCGAGGTTGTGTGAACAAGGGGGTGACGGAGTGAGAGGGCGCGGCCTGACCCTGTGGGAACCTCGTTTGGTTGAGTGAACAACCGTCAACTTGGGGAGTGTATTGTCTTCTGGGAGGGAAAGAGGGTATTGGGCGTTATCTGGCAAAAAGAAAAAAAAAAAATCACTTCAACTCCGGAAGAGAGCAATAAAACCTGGAACTAGCTGATACAGTGAAAAACACTGTGAAAACAACTCTGTGTCAACCCAGCTCCTGGTGTCTGACGTTAGCCAGTCAAATGGGAATCTGTCTGCAGGGGCCAACAGCTGACCTTTGACCTCTGCGTTTGGGAAACCATGACAGCTGCCGCTAACATGAGTCTACTGCACCGAGGGACAGTCTGAGCCCGTAACAGCTGAGCAAAGACTGAAATGTAAACTTTCCCGGATTGTGTAGGACTTCAAGAAACTTCCTCTTTGTTAACTTGGGACTCATATTTCAGCGTCTCAAGAGACCTGCATGAATGAATTGTATGTTTTTCTTCCATGTTAGTTTCTTTGTTTGTCACAAGGATATCTCAAAAACCTATGGACAGACTTTTGAGGCCTTTAAGGAGATGGATTTTAGAGCTGATCAAATCATTATATCTATGTATAAGATGTCAAAAATAATGAAAAATGCCTCACAAGAGCCCAAGGGGACGTCTTTGAATTGCTTGTTTTGTCTAATCAATCGTCTAAAACTAAAAAGGTATTAAAATTACAATGATATAAAACAGCAAATTCTCACATTTTGCAATTTAGCTCGCTAGATGGCTTAAGTTTGAGCATGGAAGCTCATTCTTGACCTTTGGGAACAGTATGTAACAAAATAATATAAGCTCAAAGGTCTACCTACGGAGCTTTTAACAACATTTCATGGTATACTTTGGTATTTGTTTGGATTAAACAAGGAGACATAACAAACATAAACTCATATATATAATGTGCTAATTTGAGCCAGGCTAGCAGTTTCCTCCTGTTTCCAGTCTTTATGCTAAACTAAGCTAACTGGCTGCTGGCTAACGATCTTCTCATCTAACTCTCGGCAAGAAAGCGAATAAGCATATTTCCCAAAATGTCAAACTATTCCTTTAAGGTATTTTACCTGAGAGGATACAAATGTGAATGAACATTTCTTGGACTGGAAGGGAAAAAATAAGCACATCAAAATGAAAATGTGAGTTAAATTCAAATCCAAAATACAGTATTAAAAACAAAAGCATACAGCATCCATGCCTCCTGATGTATTAGGATATTTCAGGCCAGGCTCATTTTCTGAAATGAGACTTCTTCTGAGTCTCTGAAATCAGTCAGCTCCATTTCACTTGGATCACTATCGTTTTAAGATCCTGCCAATCACACTCAAGTCATTCAAAACGTTCACTCAGACTCTGGTGGTTTCATTACAGATCAGCCAGGTCACTCACACCTGCCCCCCTTTCAGCTGTCCTAAATTGAAGTTCATTTTCTCTTTCAGTTTTCTCCTTTTTCCTCTCTCTGTGATACAGTGATGGACGTTGAGGGAGCTCCTGCCTCGCCTCGCCCAGTTAACAGTCAGCGTGCGTTCAGTGACAGAGCAGATGAAATGAAAAGCACTTGATTGTCTGGAGGCGTTTTTCCGCAGCGTCTGTTCGAGAACCTGCAGAGCTCAGTCCTCAAAATCAGGTCAAAACGTGCCATGAAAGTAAAGGCTGTTTTCTTTCTGCACAGCTTACAGCCAGTTCCTGCTTGGTAAAGGACAACTGTGCCATGGCCGGCAGGTCGACATATGGAAAGACAGACTTCTGCGACAAATGGGTTGAAGAGCACTACGGGACTGAGACCAAAGATTCACAGTTTGAGATTGGGAAATTGAGGGGCTACAATTGATGGTTCGCCCCTTAGTTTCTGTTGATAACGGTGGCAGATTTAACACTCAAAACTCTACAGAGGTAGAAAAGCAAACTTCTCAAGTCATTTCTACCCGACAACTGATTCTGTTGACTAGAAATGACAATATGAGGCTAAGCTAGCAATTTTTGTCAGCCGTATACTGTAGCTAGCATTAGCTAATGAGGTGATGGTTCAGTTGATTTAAAACAAACATACAGCTGATTTTTTAACTTTTCAGCTTATTTCAGTTTATTTACCTTAAAATGGTTTTGATAGTAATTCAAGGTTACTACTTACTGTAGGTATGCTAGTTAGCTATTTAGCCAGACATGCATTGCAGCTTACGTTATCAGACAAACACATTGTTTAATCCATTCCTTATAATTTTGCTTGTGTTTCTGTTTTTGTTAAGATTAAAACCAAAAGACACAACTCTCCGAACTCTTTATATACTTATTATTGCTCTTACTACAGGCTTTTTTTATAACAAACTTGTGCTTTGCTTTGGTTTGCTTTGCTTGGATACTGCTGTAGGTAGTAAGCTAGTTAGCCGGTCATGCTAATGTTTTCAGCCTACTTTAGAGCAGATAAACACATTGTTTAATCCATTACTTACACTTTTTATCTTGTGTTTTATGTACTGGAAAGGCCAACAAAAAGAAAAAAGAAAAAAGAAAGACAATGATATGAGGGCTTTTTTGAGTTTTTGCTCAACAATTCTCCACTTACATTAACGCAACGTGACTTCAAGCTTCTTCAAGCAACATTAGCGTAGAAAAGAGGATGCTGGAATGTTTGCAATGAGCTACGGAGGATTTGTTGAGGTGGTGGGGGGTTTAGGATGTCCCTGCACTAATCATCTCAGTAATTAAGCCAAGTGGGAACACGTGCATGGCATGAATAATTCACCAGCAGCTCCAGGGGCCATTCGGCGTGCTTCATTTTCTCTCTGTGGCCGACTGAACTAGCCAATCTGTCGCAGGAAAGCGAGGATGTCACAGAGGCGTCAGAGCCAATTTGGATTAAAGCCCCCACTAGGAAGAGGGAAGTACAAGGAAAGGAGGAGGTAGGTGTAATGTCACTGCTAAGATTTTAAAGCCCCAGCAAAGGAAAAGTATTCCTCTTCAAGCTAATTAAAAAACAGCATATCCACAAAATGTTCCATCATTTCCACGCCAGAGATAGATTTTGTGGTCCCATAACCTACTTTCAAAAAGCTGCGTTACCTCTGTCAAATCTTTAAGTGCCCTGCTCTTTCTCAGAGCTTCAGGGTTAAGGACTTTCTCTGGTGTTCTTTAAACAGTCTATTTAGGCTCATTTAATCCTGTGTGTAATTCACAGTCATTTGGTTACACACTAAACAGGCGTAAACTGAGGGTGAGGTCGACTTCTGGTAAAAGAAAGCACCAAACAAAAATAAATAAATAAATAAATAAATAAAACACACTTTCACTGAAGCCCTACAATGAAAGAAAGTGTAAATTAATGTAATTATCCACAGCTTGATTACTGATTGTGTTTCCCCGTACAGTATCAGTAACCAGAGACTAACATGGAAGGTTGCAGTTGTTTACACGCAGTGCTGCAGCCCTCAGAGGATACAGTTTGAAATATTAAGCAGGCGACTTTATGATATTTTCCGTCTTGGGAACGTTTCTGTTGTTAAAAATTAAGCTCTCACATCTTCCAACACGCTGCAAGAGTCAAGATTTGGCCAGATTGTGATACTCCTCCGTGTTTAACAAGATCCCATATGAAACCATCCTCCACGCGCAGAACCTAAGTGGCTGGTGCATTATTCATCGCTTATATCTGCCGTCATCAATAATGCAGAACAAGTCGTTAACTATCCACACACACGCACAAAAAATGGCGATGAAACTCAGATAATAATAATGAGGGCTTTTAAAAGTTGCCACAGTTTCTTCATGTGAGAAACAGAGTCCTTATTTGACGGACACCTGGGACAGCACAGCAGGAAATGGGGCAGAAGTGATCTATTCTTGTCATCGCTGGATTTATCTGGCGAGGGCGTCGTCGTCTGCAGATGATCAAGCCGCCTACCTGCTGATCTAGTTTGGATGTGTCTAATAGATGGTCAAAAAGAACAAGTTTCTAAAGGTCCTGTCAGGTCATTCAGTCAGCTGTCAGATACTTTGATACTCTCTTCTTTCACGAGAGCATGTTTGTTGGCGATTGAGCAGTATTTATTTAGTAAAAAGGATGTTTCTGGGGAGCTTTGGTGGCCTGGGGAACACCAACATTTCACATCTGGCCGGGGACCTTTGTTACATGTCGTTCCTCATCTCTCTCTCCCTCATTTCCTGCCACCTCTCTGCTGTTAGCTGTCTAATAAAGCCATAAAACTCCCCCCAAACATAATTTAAGAAGAGGATATTTCTGCTACTTTTTGGATTTAACATTTGAGCTTTACACCTTGGCTATAGCTTTTAAATTTAAATTCTTTCAAGCCTCATCTTCTCTACTGTACCTTCTTTGGTGCAGCTTCTTCAAGAAATCCTCGGGTTGTTTTTCATCTCTGTGTCACGTGCGAATAGGATATAAGTCCATATGTTGATTTTCCTCCTCTTTTGCGATGCTAGCAGTGTTTGCCATAAGACTCCTGGGTCAGACTCTAGGCCAGACGTTTTCATTAACAACTCACTCACAAAAACGTTTTCAGCTGATTAGACCTCTAGTCAGGTGGAAGCTGTTTTTTTCCCCCAACTTTATTTAGTTCATACAAAGTCATACAAAATGGCAGATAAACAAGAAAAATTGATAAAGTTGTAAGTTGTCTTGCCCTAACAGGTGCAACAAAACTAACAGGAGGGTGAGAGAGGTGTCAATAAAGTGCAGTTTGTACATGTCCACGCAGTCCAGAGAAGAAGTCTAATCAGGCAACAGAAGCGAAAACACCTGTGCGGATGGACTGCAGGTGTGTGTAGGGACTTTGGAAGTCTGAGGCTGAGCCATTTTTAAAAACGAGGGGTTAAGCAGTTCAAGCCACGGATTAAATTAACATGGATATTAATAGTAGTAGAGGTAAAAAGTGCTGCTTGTGTCAGGTAGCCTGTCAAAGTCTGTCTGTACCTCACCTAATCAGGGGCCATCACGTTGACATTTACAGAAATGTAATAGAAAGTGAGGAATAGTGGGAGCTGACGGGAAAGAAACATATTTTTTAGTTATATTTTGATCATTCAACGCTGCACGGTACGAAGCGCCTCACAAGGCGTGTAAGCTGGTATGTTCATGACCAGGAACATGGAAAACAGGTTGGGAATGTGAGGAAAACTTAGAAGGGACTATTGCACTATCAATAATTATAATTCAAGAGCCATGACCAATCAAACCACCAATTAGAGCAATTAAAGCAACAATGCATGACAAGTTGCCTCAATTTAAGAAAGTAATGGCCAAAGTGGAAACCTCTTTGGTCATTATTTTCAGAATCCATTTTCATCCTTACACCGTGGTCACTTTTATAAAAAACAAAACAAGAAAACTGAAAATCTTGTTTGTTTTTGCAATATTTATATATAACAGTTAAATATTTGGTTTAACCATCATTTACTGTAAGGTAACTGTGTAGGTCAGTATTGTTGCTATGGTTACCTGCAGTCTAAATATATGGTGAGTTGAGGACAGATTACTTTGAGGTGTCCCAATTTACACTTTTAATAGACACCTGTCAGCCAATCAGAAGCAGGAGTTTTCTGTTGCCATGGTGATGATCAGGCTACATTCTTTAACTGGCTGAATGAATGTAAAAATAAAATCAAAATAAGAAGTAATTTCAAAGCGCTTTTTACACTTTTCAAGTCTGTCGATTTGCTTTGTGAGATCCTGAATCTTTGCCCCGCCCACTGACATTTAAATCAGCCAATAAGATTGTTTCTTTCTCCAGCGAAGCTCTGTTCATATTAGCTCCAAAGCTCTGATTTCTGTCTTTAAGGCAGCGACACTGAAAACAGACTGAGGATAATTACATCAGTTCCTCTTCAAAGTTTGTAACTTTATTAACCAAAACAAAGACGTTGACGATGATGAAACAGGGTCACTGCAGACTTTAACCCGACCTGATCATCTGCTGCCCAGATTTAAGGTTGAGCTCACTTTCTCGTGCAACTGGTGTCCTCATTTAATGTGGGCTGCCAGGGCAGCCAGATGTAATGGAAGCATAATAAATTATTCTGTTTTAAAATGTAGCAAAGCTCCTAAAAATTTGACAACTTCTTTTGGTTTGGACTCATTTTATGCACAGAAAAGAATTTAAAAAAAAACAACTTCCCTTTCTTTCCTTCCCAGTCGGGCCACAAAGGAAAACTGGCACAGTGGAGTTTTAAGGCATTTATCTCTCTCCAGTTGCACGCCTGGAGCAAGTTGAAATATTCAGCCGGTCTGTCTTTCCACCCAGAAAAGTTACGTAAAAAATGTCAAAACAAAAATACCTTCAGTGGACCCAAGACGCAGACTGGATATGAAATATTCTGTTAAGTATCTCGTCAAACTTGGCTCATTTACCCCAGCGATGAGACATTCAGCATCAGCTCTGCCTCTCTTTCCTGCTCAGCCTCTGTTTCGCTTCCTCTCTTCGGGCATTCTGGGTCATTCTGTCGCTCTCATTTTCCTGTTCTTTATCTCCCTCTTTCATTAACATTTACACAGCTAATCTCTTTACATGGCAGCTCGAGGGGTAAATATCACCGCCTGTAATGGAGCAGCATCAAACTAAACGGCTTTGAGACATCCAAGCCCCCCCCCACTGTGAAATGTCATTCTCTATAGATGTCAGTCCCGCCTTTGTCCTCCGTCTCATCCCGCGTATCAGAGAATCGCAGTCTGCTATCATGAACAATCGAGCAACCGTCTCTTTTATCTGCACAGAATCACTTACAGCATAGGCGACGTACTTAAAGATTTAGTCCACGTTATCGCCGCAGGCCGCTGGGCCACTATTGACTCGACATAAACAATGTGGGACTGGCACTGAACACAACATTACGAGCACAGCTGGGTGCTTCCTAACATCCTTATTTACTCATAAAGCAGTTTTCAATAAATAAATGGTATAAATCTCGTATAGTTAAACTGAGAGTAGCAACAAAAACCAAAGACATTAAACTAGAATTTCCACCAACCAATCATCCCACAGTCCAGTCAAAAAAGCCCAGAAATCCTATATTCTTCGTACTGTAATTAATCAGGACAAACATATCAGAAATTACCTGAAGTTTAGCTAAGAAAAGTGATATCCTGCACTGACAGTGTTACATTTCTTATCATAGAGGTAAATGTGACACTTAATTGTGATATTACAGTAGTAGTATCTATTATTTTAAAATAGGTTCAAACATGTAGTTTTTAACTATCAACAGGGCTCCCTGACGACCACAAGTGTGCATCATATAATCTGTTGAAAGATCATCTTTTAAATTAAAGCAGCATTTATTTATTTTTTGGCCGCATGGGGACAGCAGAACAAGCTGTAAACACAGCAGTGACATATTGTCATCTTAAGTTTTTGTGTTAGCAAACAGCTGGCTATTGACACAGAGAAATATTAGCATCATATTACTGGTTATCTAATGAATCCAAGTCCAATATTCACTCTGCTTACAGCTCTGGTCAAGGTAAAGATCTGGCTCTTTAGCTGCTAAATGCTCCACTATGTTCACCAGCTGGGCGCTAACTGTGTCTGTCTGCTGTTTGGTGCTGAGGCAGGTAGCGCACAGTCGGTATATCGGAGCTTCCTGCTGCAGCTGGAAACAACGCTGATGAGAGCGAGGAGAGTATAACAATAAAGCTGTGGGCTGCAAAACCAAAACAATGAGCTGAAAGACGCTAAAACGGTCCATACAGCTGAGGGGAACTGCAGAGCTGATTAAACTCTCTCTGTGTTCTTCATGACAAGCAACCCCGTTCACATTACACATAATCATTATATCCATTGTTAGTGTGGAAATATTGATTCTAGCAGCTTTAAAGTATTGATGCTGCCCGCTGCTTTGTTTTGATTAAAGTTGCAGGAGCCTGTGGTGGAAGCATGTGACTGGGTGACCACTAGGTGTTGCAGTTTAATCGGGTACAGCTCTCAAAAGCACAGAGGAAAGCTTGTCGCCAACATACTGTTAAATCGCCAGCTGTACTGTATCTAGAATATTCGTGTTGCTAATGAATTCTACCAGTTTCTGTAAGAAAGAAGCCGGATACACATTTGTTTGCACTCTTAGTCACCATGCATTGAAGACCTTTCGGTTGAAACATTTGTCTAATAAACAACTGTATTTTGCATGGAACATTTAACTAATGAAGTTCATTCATCCTCTGTATGGGACAGTTTCATGCTGGTCTTTGTCTGGATGTCCTGAGCGTCAGTGTGAGTTGAGCAGCCACACAGCGGGACTGACTGTGGACACAATGGATCCAGACTGACAGCCAGGCTCATTACTATCAGCAGACAGGAGTAAAAGCAGGAGAGAAGGACGGGGATCCCACCGCCTGTGTCGGACTTTTCAAGGCTTTTCCTTTGCTCCCGCGGAGCTCAGGCAGGGCTGCAGGTAGCTCATCCAGAAACGCATCAACTGCTGCTGACAACATCGGCCACAGTATCGACATGAGACTTTTAATATTTGTCCCAGTACCTGCTCTGTCTGTCCTCATTAGCTCGCTTTTTTGGGGCATCTTGGATGAGAGCTTGCAGAGTATCCGTCTGTGTTAGCTTTGTGTCAGGGTGTGCAGGCCGTCTGTTTATGTCAGGAGGCTTAGGATCAAACACTTGACATTAAAGGGGAGCACATGTTGCACACTAGAAGTGGAAAATGCCTTAAATCACTTGCAAATTCCTCAAATTACTCACTTCTACAACCTTTTTCTGCTTGCACGCAGAGGTCAAAGGGAAATTTTCAGGGTCATCTGGGTTAAAATCTCCTCTGCTGCCTCTGATTTATCTCTCCTCCGGTGGCAAGAGGGCAAATTACTAATTTTCTGCTACACTCTGCTGCTTATTTTCTGCACACCCACGCATCTTCTTGTACTTAAGCTTCCATGTGATTAATCACCTTTAATTGCCACTAAACACACTGAGGCGACAGAGCTTGACCTAGATTGCATTAAGGGTCCTGTGCGACTTCTTATGACATCCATGAAGAGCCGAGGACCACTCACTATGTAGGGATTTAACACTCTGATGATGTCCCTTTACTCTTTTTAATGTGATTTACAGAGATTAACACAGACATCCTGTCACCACATAAAACCTTCTGACACAAATCTGAGGCAGACGAGAGCTGGACGAGTCACACTATGTAGCTCTTAAATTTCTGCTCGTCTTCTGTGACTGAAATTGACTTTGGAGACATGAAATTGATTACCATCATGGTTTAGACACGGTCACGCAGTCCAAAAAAGGAGGGGAGGTGGGGTTAGAGATAAAACACGGCGGTTTTTATTGCCTGTGAGATCGGCGGAGAAGTTGAGAAGACGTCTGAGCAAATGGCAGAGGAGGAGCAGGAAAAGTCATGATCTGTGGCAACATTCATTTTAGCTCAGACACACGTACTGTAGAAGAAGGAGGGGAAAGGCTGTAAAGCATCTGGGATGGATTCCTCGTGGGGTCCGGTATCTTAGAGACCTCTGCTGCTCTGCGCAACATCAAAAGGGATTTGGTTGCCAAAGCGGCAGGTGGTTCAACTCTTTCTCCCTATAAAGGGAGAAATGTTTCACAAAGATAGAGAGTGTCCCAGCGTACCAAGACGACGACGACGACGATGATGGCGCAGATTAAAAACCTTGAAGAGATCTTATTAAATGATATAAGCGAGCGCATTTAGCTCTGATTCAGCTCTGAAGTGTAAATGCTGCAGGTGTGGATTTAAGATTTCTACTTCCTGCGTCAACATTAAGACAGTGATGCTGAAAAATGCAGCAGCCCAGTCACTAAAGCACACAGATCAAACAACCAACAGCTTTGATCACTTTGAGTATAAAGGGAAAAGCAAGATGTTTATATGTGCGTTTATGTACATTTGTGCATTATTTTGTGGTTGTATGAGTTTATGGGTGAGAGCATTACATATGGCCAAAGCCAAACCTTAAAGCTGCATAAGCCATAATTTTTTTATATAAAATGGGTCAAATGATTATGTTTAATTAAAGGTGTCACTCTTAGCAACAAACCCAGAGAGAATCACCACCTGACTCTGCAGTTCCCCTCAGCTCTCAGAGCGTTTTAGTGTCTTTCAGCTCATTGTTTTGATTTTACGGCAACTTTACTGTGTTGATTTCACTCTCACCGCCCTCATCAACTTCCAGCAGCAGCAGGAAACTGTTTTCAGCAAGAAAGCTCTAAAAACAAACTGTGCCCTACCTGCCCAGCACCAAACAACAGACCGACACAGTTAGCAACTAGCTGGTGAACATTTAGCAGCTAAATAGACAGATATGTTTTTTTTTCTTCAGGAGTTGGTGGAGACCAAAACAGAGCTAAAAGGAACATTATTCATGTATTGCACTTACTTGAAACACGACTCCAAATGAATGTTAATGTTGCTCCGTGTCTGCTGGATGTGTAAATAAACATCTGTCTCCTAATAGGTTCGCCATAACAACATTATAAAAAGTGATAATATGTCAATGTTATGTTTACAACTTGTTGCGCTGCCCTCAAGTGGCCAAAACAAATCAATTGATGCTGCTTTAAAGAGGTACAGGATGGGTCCAGCTTCTCAAATGTGAGGGTTTGCTGTTTATCTCTGTTTTATAGCATTGTAAATTGAATATTTTTGGATTTTGGACTGTTGAACAGATACAACAGGCTATTTGAAACGTGTGATTTTCTTTTACTATTTTCTGATATTTTATTATTAAATAAATGTAGGTACAGCCCTACTTAAGACAACAAAATCTTATATTTCAGGTAATTCCAATGTCAATCAGAGTTTAACAGCCAGTAACATGTGAGAAAATCTGTGGAGTGACCAATCAGATTTCAGAGGAAGCCAGTGCCACCACTTTGGGTACATCCTTGAGTTTCTACTCCATACTGCATTATGCATAAGTACAAGTGACACATGAGAATCTACAGTATATCTGCAGTATATGGAATACAGTCTCACTCTTTCCCTTATGAATTATGTGAGAAACACCCCGAAGCTCTGAAAGATGCCCATCCTCAGCGCTGCCAGCTCCGAGCTCTCAGCCATCTGTTACAGTTCTGTAGGCAGCAGCTTCGGATAACAGGTCAGAAACAAGCAGGTGCCGTGATAGAAGCCAAAAAACAGGGCGACAGGCTGCATATTGGCACCAATATCTCTGCTTCCATCGATTGGTTTCTAAAAATGCTCCTTTGGCTTTTTTCCCACCATTTTGGATCCAAGAAAGATGAAGCAGAAAAGGTCGGCAACTTCTCAAGTGATGGCAATTTGATGCGAGTGAACATGATTGACCCCCACTGATTTTTCCATCAATTCTGCAATTGCCTCATGCACATCTGAGGTGACACACTATCTCACCACCATCTAAGAGAGATGATTGGACTGGAGGTCTGTTAAATGGCTGTTTTGGAGACATACAAGACCAATTCTGACTGTAAATGATGATGACAGCTTATCTACACCTGTAGGGAGGCAACGGTGTGTGTGTGTGATTTTCTTGTGCACAAAATCTCAAATGCATTCACCTTATTTTTGGTTTTCTCATGGAAACCAGGAGACACCATGACTACACAACACTCTCCCTGTGTGTGTGTGTGTGGGTTAGTACTGACGAGCGTCTATATCTAGCTCTACATCCTCCCTCGCCACTGGAAGCTGAGAGTGTGGAGGTGAGGGTTGCTGCTGCAGAGGCGTAGATAAACTCAGCTCTGTAGCCTTCGTTGCCCACAACAACTCAGCTTCCAAAATAGCCTCTCAATCCACACCAAAGGCCTGCTTCTGTGCTTCACTGCTGGCTCTTTGTAAAGCATAGCTCCAATATTAGCCATTCCTAATGATCTCTGGGGCGCCTGTGAGCTGTCAAAACACAGATGAGTGTGGAACATATATAGAGTGAAGGAATCTGCTGTATGGAAGCTCAGGAGACAAATGGTCAAGAGCTGAAATCATGCCAGAATAGCTGTGCAACTTGTGTTCATCATTTTAAAGAGAAGTGCAGATGTGACAGAAGCAGTTTCCTGTTGATACAGGAGGCCTGCTCCTGGTTGTCCACTCCTGAACAGAATCCTCACAGCTTTGCGCACCAAAGACAGCAGAGTGCCCAGTTTGGAGACGTGCGCATTTCTCCAGCTGACTGAAATGTGAGCTGTAGGTGTGTCAGGGAGGAACATTCATCCACTTATTATATTGTGCACTGTAAAGCATTCATTTAAATCCAATGTGACAGAATGAACATTCCCACAGCTCTGTTTATCTACTGGATGCTAAGCGGAGCTGACAAGATAGCGCAAATTATTTTCAAGGCAGACTTGTTGCTCCGCTCAGAGGATGATGAATCGTTGTGAATAACGCACACACATACAGAGAAAAGACGCACGGGAAAACAGCAAACAAAGATTTTACAGCCTGATGATTTTTTACGCACGTACCTTGTGCAGTTTCCACATTGCGCCCAAAGCTTTGACTTCATGTGTGCCGTGTTTTCCTTCTTCCAAACACTGATAACACACAGGCATCTTACACTGCACACAGTACATGCTTAGATTCTCCAGTTCGTGCTCTGTGCAAGTGGAGATTTTGCGGGGACTCGCGCGGCGACTTATCCGCCCCTGCGCTGGCGGCACCAGGCGATGCTTGGCGAGGGGACCGCGGGGAGGATGGCACCGGAGGCGGCACGGGTCGCAGTAGAAGACGTCGCACTGCTCGCACATCACGGTGGCCTCCTTCGGACTCTTCTCGCAGAGCTGGCACTTGAGAGCCGCCGCTTTGCTCTGCTGATACCTGTCCACTACCCCCTCTAGCACCCGGTTCTTGGCGAATCCGCGGAGACCCCGCTCGTCCAGGATTAGGCTGCGGTGACACTGCGGGCAAGTGATGCAGGAGTTGCGGGGGATCGGGGGTAAAGAGCCGGGCTGCGGTAGCAGGTGCTGTTGCGGAGGAGGCTGGGGGACACTCGGGGGGAAAACCCGCACTCCGTTAGGTGATTTTTGGCAAGGGGTGGTTGGAGCGCTGATGAAGCCCCCGTAGGAACCGTATCCACTGTCCGCCTCACTGTACAAACTCATTTTATCCAAATCCAGATAATCATAGTCGGAGACGCCGGATCCGGAGGCTCGGCTGCTCTGTGGGGACTCAGCGTCGGGAGTCTGCACAAGGATATTCCGAGCACAAGCCAGGCAAATGTTGTGGGAGCACGGCAGTATGATGGGCTCCCGGTAAAAAGAGCCGCAAACAGGGCATTTTAACTCTTCCTCCATTTCATCCATGGCTGCCTCTGTGAGGTGAGAGATTCCTCCGAGGAGTGCAAACACAAACAGGAGAAGTTACAGCAGAGCGTCGGCTGATTAGTCTGCTGCTCTGCTTGTGCGTAAACGGAGCTCCAGTCGCGTCCTACTGCGATTCCTGTAAGTGCAACCTTGACCAGAGGAAAGGCATCAGCACCGAGGAGGCAGACTAACCGACACACACACACACTCTTCACCAATAGGCAAACAGCATCAGATCAGACTGGGTTACCATTGGACAATCAGTGGATTCCAAACAACCATTGGATAACTCAACTGTCAGTGTGGAGAGAGCCTGTTAATGAGCTTTACAGCGACATACAACAACATATAGTGTCTGTAGACATTACTGAACAACATCTAATACCAGCATAATTGTTTTAGGGGATTATAAGGAAAACAATGCAAGACTATCCTTTAAATACCGTGTAAATTAATACAAATTAACATCATGATTATGCAGACATATTAAATCAAATGCAAATTCTTTATTTCTGTGGTTCTATGAAGATACCCAGACCAAAGTATTATCTTTGTGTATTGATTTAGAAGACGATCTCTTAAGCCGATTAGTCTAGAGGCATTTACTTAAGAAAGAGCAGCAAAAACATATTCAGTTATAAGTCCTGCATTCAAACTGTTACTTAAGTAGCCTGCTATCAGCAAAACAGTAAAATTAAGCTACTCATGATCTCAGGATGTTACATGATTATATTATGGGATTATTCTTACTGGTACATTAATGTGTAAGCTGCATTTTAATACATTAATGTTTTAATATTTTTAATTTATATAGTGTTGAGTGGTTAATTTATAACAACGCATCATATTTTATAGGCTTATCACGTTTGTATGCTAAATCTTAATCAGCAAAGTAACTTGTATTGCTGTAGGGCTGCAACTAATGGTACTTTTTTATTAGCATTTTACAGTATTGATTAATCATCATGATCAGAGACATCTTCAAATTGCTTGTCTTGTCCGATCAACAACCCAAAAAACTTTGATATGAAAGAGAGAAAAGCAGCAAATCCTCATGTTTGAGAAGATGCAGCCAGTGAATGTTTGACATTTTTTGTTTGATAACTGACCTAATGACTAATTGACAGACTAATTGATCGATTGACTGACCATTTCAGCATTATACAGCTGTTAAATAGATAAAGTGGCGTAAAAAGTACAATATTTCCCTCTGAAATGTAGTGGAGTACAATTGTAAAGTAGTATAAAAGGAAATACTAAAGTAAGCTACTCAAAACTGTACTTAGTTACTTTCCACATCTGATTTTTCTGACTGGCAGCAACAGGACAGACCATTTTAAGAATGCTTAAGCCAGGATCTGCATATAAAAACCCATGCAGCTTTGCATAGCTGCTGCACAGTACAAACTTGCAGGATTTTGGGTTGTTTGTGTGTTGAAAAGCTTCTCTCCTCGGCTGCTGAGGGAGCAAAGATCACTCCTGGAGGAGAGATTGAAAACATGGAAACTGACACCTAGTGAGATAAGATAAAGCAGCAGCAGCAGCAGCTCGAAAGAGGTTTCTCTTCGGCATCCAGAGCCCTCTCTCCATTTCTTTGGCCAAATACCTCAGTCATCTCTGAGACATCCATGGCAACGTGAGCTCCCAGTTTTAGTCTTCAGCGGGGCTGTTGATGGGGAAATTAAACGCAATAATCCCATCTAATCAGAGGGCAACGTGAGGCCACTCAATGAGATTACATTAGCATATTTTGTAAAGCAGTTCGAGAATGGGACGAGCATTAACATGGACGTCTTTGTCTAATAAAGATAATCAGTCTGGCATTCAGGAATGTGTCCAATGCAAAATAACGTAGGCTGTCTGAAAAACATATCAAAGTGCATTGTGAGTAATCTCATTGAGATCAGTGATGATGTTGATTCAAATGTACTTAAGGAAATCAAAAGATAACATGGCTTTACAGCCAGTAACGTTACATTTATATTTATAAAATGATCCTCATGTAAACACACATATTTCCATTCTCATTAGATATAATAATCAAATAAAAACAATCAAAGCATTGGGTGTTTAACTTCCATCAGAGCCTTCTGTGCTGAAAGATTTGTGAAAATATACAACAAATGGCAAGTTTATCCGTGTAAATATTTCCCCGGATTTAACCAAATACAGTGTTGATTCAAACCAAATGTTTGTAACAAGACCATCAGCTATTTTTGGATGTGCGCTGCTCGCTGACGCCTCCAGCATGATGACATTGTTCTCTGTGTAATCTCCTCAGTTTGGGGGCCACACTGCTTCTTCCTGTTTGCTGCCTCCGACCAGACAAGCGGCCAATCCTTCTGAATCTCTATTTCATCTTTTTTTTTTCTTCTTCTTCTTTTTGTGTCAGTGCCAAAACTCTTCTGCTGCCAGGACACACACACACACACACACACACACACAACCAGGCGGCTGTGAGAGAAAATCTTCACAGATTTAATTTTACTTTTTCTGTGATCACATCCCAGAATGCTCTTAAGTTTGTGATTAAGTTGCTGTTTTTTGGGGTTTTTCATGTGGCCTCATGTGCAGTAACATAGAAGAGGCATCATGACGACAAATGTAAATAGGTGCTGATTATCTGGCATGTGATAAGGCAGAGCCGGACCTACCCATTGAGTGATAGAAGCAGTAGCTTAGGGCCCCCTGGTCTCCGGAGGCCCCCAGAAAAGATTTTTTTTAAAGAACACGAGACAGTAACAAAATAAAAATTGACAACATTTTGTGCCATTTTTTGCCAACAAACAGTGACAAAGCAATGAGCTCAGAGACGAGCGAAATGGACAATTTAGGTAGGCTAAGTAAGTAATTTACCGTCCACCCACGAAACAAGCACTCCCAAGATTTTGTTGTTTAAAAAACTCATATTTTGCAGTTGTATTAGATATGATAAGTTCAACAAAATGAATGAACACAAACTGGGATAAGTACCTTCACGATCTATTCTTCGGCAGTCTGCATCATATCTTTCTGGTTGTGTCGTCCCTTTCCATTGAGAACATTACTCTAAAATATGCATCAAACCTTAACCAGAGGCCTTGAGAAGGACCATTCATAGGGTTAAGGGCTAATAGACAAATACTGTATTGACTGTAGTCTGTTTAAAGATAGTGTTGCTGTGCATAGGTCCCACTTTTACCAATCTTTACATGCTTAGTTGTACATTATGTGAGTTTAAACTAATATTTACAATACACAAGTTGGTTCAGTGCCATGTGAAGTTGCAACATGTTACAATGAGAGGGGAGCCCAAAAACCAAATCCTGCCCCCAAAAGTCTAGGGCCAGCCCTTTGATAAAGCAATGCACAATTAATGCAAGTCAAATTAAAGGGAAAGAGACATTTTTGTGCCAAGTACCCACAGTTCAATCGTCCTGCTCGGAGCTCACGTAATCTATTGGGGTCTGCCCCTCCATCGATAAGGGATAAAGTCTCCTTTGTGTGTTGCACTGAGTCTATTAACTCTGCAGTCCCAGAGGCATCACGCCGCCTGTGTAAAGAAGTACACAGACTGCAGGAGCTTTACGGCACACAGCTCAGGCTAGATAGGGATCTCTATGGGACGCAGTGGTGATATTGTCAAGATATGAATAGGAGCGGCTGGTGTTTTTGTTACTGAGCTCTGGCTTAAGAAAAGTTGTGGTTTTATATCTCTTTAAAGGATGGAGTTACTGTAATTTTGGGGAGTGGATGGTGGATGCTGCGGCCCAAAATTACACGGTGAAGCAAACTTACTTTCTAAACAAGCTTTGAAATTTCTTTTGTTTTGAGTTAAAGATAAAGAAGTGGAATTGAAATTGCTTCATAGTAAATGAGGACTGTCAGCAGCATCCTGGTAAGAATGGACGTTAATTTGTAGTTTTGCAGAAAAGATTTTTATGTGTAATGTTATTCTAACTTTCTGCAATATCTGTGCATGGCAGCTACATGGTTAAAGATTGTGATTAAGGCAAATGAACAGCAAGTCCTCCAGATTAAACGACAAAATTTGTTTGTTCATGCCCTCTAGAAAGACACATAGAAGAGTTTTCCCTATCCCTATCAACAGGACAACATCATTTCTCTGCCTTCCAATTAAAAAAGAAATCACTGATGAAACATGTGACAACACTATTGTTAAGGTTTGGTTAGGATTAGGTAAAGATCATGGTTTGAGTTAAAATAAGTTCTTTGTTATGGTTTGGTTAACGATCGTGGTCAAGGTTAAAAAACCAACGTTGACTATTGGTCAGAAACTGGAAACGAACAGCAGTCTCTTGTGATAAAGTCTAATGTTTTGTTGACCCATCCATCCACCGCGACCTCCTCCCTACATGGACTTTGTCGCTCTTTAATAACGTCACCTGACTTCCTCCTTTGTTCCCGTCATAGTTACCAGGACCGCAACATAAACGTAAACATATGTTGTTTCGGGGCACTTGTTGAAACTGCTGATGCTGTCGTTCTTCTTGGGAGGACAGTCTCCAAATGAAATGTGGTTATGGTTTTAGGAAACTACAACACCTTTGAGATTTGGAAAAGATCATGGTTACAGTTAATAAAAACGCAAATGGTAATTGCAGTTCTGTGACGGGAGGCCTGGACTTACCTGGACCCACACACCTTCACTTTTTGCCTCACATACCTCACACTACTTCCTGCGCTGGCACTAAAAGTTTAAAAAAGTTGTAAATCGTGATGCGCAGAATCGTCCAATATGGGTGATCCCTTGGGATATTGGGCTATTTACATAATGCACTTGCAGTTGACAAAGTTCATGGATTTATGTAACCTTCAGAAACTACTGCATCAAACTTATGAAGGCGCTGCCTAAAGATCACCTGCACTTTCACCTCCAGTTACCTTTCCTCATGCAACAGTTCTCACATGATCACCATCTGCTATTATGGTTCTTTGTAGCAGAACGAGCACTTCGGGTGACAAAAGCCCAAAGTCACTCTGCTGACTTCCTGACATCTCAGTGCGGTGCAGCATCTTCTGCAACCTCACATGAACTCATGTTTATGGATTCAGTACCATCTGTGCCCTTCACAGCGACCTGAAAAATGCATTTTCCTGATGCAGTATTTGCAAATTAGGCCTTCAGGGAGAAACTGGGAATGATGCCTCGTATTTATGATTATTATTTCTAAACTCAATATGCTCCAGAATTACAATGACAGTAAACACAGCGTTGAGATGGTGGTTATTAAAGTGTAATTCTGGCCTCAAGATTGAGATATATCCTGAAGAAGAAGTGGGAAGGTAAGGAGAGTGAATATAAAACAGAGGCTTCACAAACATGGCCTGTAGGGAAAATGTAAAGTCACACAGGTCACACGGGCGTTTTGCATTAGGCCGCCCGTCTGACCTTAAACGAGGAGGATATAGACACATTTTACTTTTTGCTGTGTGAATTAATTAAGAAAACTTGGCAAACATCAGCAAGTGGTGTGGCAATTTCAATTTG